>JAJMRT010000084.1:0-22817 GCA_030558065.1 Geotrichum phurueaensis
AAGTAGGATCTTTTAAAAAAGTTTTAGCTTGTTTAAAATGTCTACTATTTAAAAAGAATCTTAATTCTTAATTCTCAGGGTTTTTTTTTAATTCATGGTAGCACTGGAACCCCCCGTGAACCCGTGGAGACTGCAACTTGAGGTAAGAAAAAAGGAGACGTTATAGTAGCAGGTTGATTTAATTATACTGGTTAGTCTAGTTTTATCTAGAAAAAAACGGTAATGATGCTCAATACTATGGAGTAGTAGCAATTGTCACAGCGGTGCTGTGATCCGGATGAAACCAGTAATGAGGTATGACCGTGGCACCGCAAGTAACACTTGGAATGATCCTCTGATCCCATTCTCTACTCTAGTCAAGTGATTCTTATTAGTGGCGTGCATTTACAAGTCATTTCAAAAGACTATACGCTTGGTATTAGGCAAAATTTTCCAAAAGCACTGACCCTAAAGCTAAAACTTTGAAATATTAATATTGTAAATATGTGCTTGAGAAAGATCTTACCTGTCCTGACGAGCTCAGGAGGACAGATTGTTTTGGCGCTTATTTTTGAAAATTTAAATTAAAAACCTACTTTTTTTTATGTTTGTAAAATCCCTGACGTATTTTGTTTACGGGTTCCCAACCTATAACTTGCTAAACTTCGTTTGAAACAACCTCATGCAAAATCTAAATTGTTCTAAGCCTAAAACCTCATAACATTGTGAAATGGACAGTTTGACTTACCCAAAGGTAACGGAAATGTATACAATTCTTGAAATCAAGTCGCAATGAAAAAAAAAAAAAAAAAAAATTATTTGATACACATGACATTATTTTTTACCATTAATCTTATTTTAGTTTTGAAAATGTTTGCTAATTGTGACTACAATACACAATTTTAGAGGATTTGAGCTAGGACCTTAAAGAGAGGAGAAAATTGGGCTGGCTGGCTGCAATAATGAGAACTAGGTGGCATGTGCTATTTTGATTCACCAACAGTTTATCGTCAAACAATAAAGAGGCAAGGTGTGAACTAAAAAGCAACCACAAGTACTTATTTTATTCGAGTCAATCAATGTAGAGGTAAGACACCCAGTAGTGCATATTCTATTTAATTTTGAAAAAGATATAAACAATTTTTTTCTACTTAGTCGAGCTGCATAATAATGACTATTTAAGCAAATACCAACAGTACAGTTGCTAAATAGAATGTCATATTGGTAGTGGAAATACTTGGCCATGAATTGATTAAAAGATCAATAACAAATTGCCCTTATTTTAGAAAAAAAAAAAAAAACGGCATAAGCGCATACGAATTGCTGTCTCAAAGTTTAAGAAATTATACAGTAATATGCTCAAAATGCATAGGCGACAACGGGAAATGAAAAATTCCCCGATCATCATCAAAAAAAAAAACAACCTAGTCTTGATAAATCGGAAGAGAGCAAAAATAATCACAGTTGCCCAGATCGGGGGCTGTGAACTCTTCATAAAAGAAGAAAACAGAAAGTATCATTACCCAAACAGCAAAATAAAAATAAAAATTTAAGGGCTTTAAGGGTCCAAAGTTTTCTTTATCGAGTATCTAATGCAAAGCTTTCAAACTGGTTTCAATATAAAATAAAAAACAAGCTACGCAATCTATGTTTATAGAGCTAGGGAAAAATGGCTAAGGCAGTTGCGCAGTCTTAAAATGGCCATTGATAAACCAATGGAAGAACAAAGAAAATTGCTATCTTAGAATTGAATTGCGAAACAACAAATCTCAGTAATAATTCATAATGCCTGCACCAGTTGGAAAGATTGGAAGACCGTGTAACCAACTACGTAATTTTTTTTTTTTTTTTTTTCAGTTGTCTCAAATTCAGATTTTGGCTCGTGGGACCAGGTCCACTTTAAGACATTGAGCTCAGATTACGATCCAGTATCGACAAAAGTATTCAAAGCTCACCACGCTTTTGACTAATAAAAGCTGTTTTAGGAACAACAAACTCATTTTTAAGGGGACGGATTAGGGTCAAAGTTTTTTTTATAGGTAAATCTGGTTACATGTGTATGGCCGACATTTTGGAACGAGAGATCTGGAAAAAGTTTTGATTTCTATATTGTCTTGAAACTAATCGTCATTTTGATGATATTTTATTTTACTTGGTTTTTTAACAGATGCTTAAGACATTTTAAAAAGAGGCTGTAAAAAAACGCTATAATAAAGCTGCAACTATACTAACTATTGATTGACTTGAATGTAGACTGGCTAACTGAGTTGACTTTTAGTTCATTGCTGTTATAAGCTTGTTTGCAATTTAGCACTACGTAATCAAAATTTAAATGAACTATTGCCAACCATCTTTAAAAAAAATTCTAGTCTTCATTACTGTTGTCAACGACTCAAGTTTTGAACCCCCTAGTTGGCTAGTGGCGGCGGCTGTGAATGCATTAACGGTGCAATGGCAGTTCCAAGGCGGTCCGGTTATGTATAATTTTGGCCCGTTTTGATAGGAATCTTTTAAAAATATGGTTGCATTTTTTTTTTTTGCTCCAACCGTAAAACCTTCTGCCGGGTGAAGCGAGCGACTGGTGGTGATGACAATAATAAAGTGGGAGGGCTGGTCCCTACATTTGAGAGAGTGTGTGTCTATTGTATTGTCTTGTTGTGGGAGAAAACTTACAGCGAATATGCACGCACATGAAAAAATATTCCGCCGTGCGTATTTTTTTTTTTTTTTTTTCAGTCCCAGGTCTGTGCAGATTTGAGCTTAACCATAAGTTGGCAGGTAGCGATCACGACAACTTCTCGAGGCATAAAGAGCAACCAGGCCATGGAAAAAAAATAATAGAAAGACTGGAATATGCACTGCTACCCGTAGTTTTATTATTAGTATTGTTACTTTTATCATTATTATTTCCCCCCATCAACTTCATTATTCTTCTCATTATACTAATGTGCATTTGATGCTCTCTAACACAACTTGGTAACTGTGAAATCCAAATTTACGCATCTCCTTTCTTTTTTGCCAAAACTATTGCAGGTAAAAGCTGAACATCTTGCTTTAAAAGTGCAGAAGTCATCTTTCATTGCCATCCTCTTCTTTTTTTCTTTCTCTCTTCCTCTTACTGGTAATATTGGGGTTGTTGTATGCTTGATGAGCTGACATACTTTGAACTAGCTATGCGAGTTGTTCTATTTTTATTTCTATTATACTATTTTATATGCTATGGCGATGTGCATCGTGCCTAAAGTCTTAGTTAAGTAACGGTTGCGATACTCATATATGATTGCAAGTATATATATATAGAGCTGTTCCTTCCATGGTAAAAAAAAAACTGTATGGCTTTTTCTAATTCATTTAATTATATTTAGAAGTTTTTTTTTTCAAAAAAATATATTCAACCATTTTTCAAAAATAAAAACGTTTCAAATTTACATCAATTCCCAATATTCGATTTTCAGGATCCCACTAGCCATCAGCATTCAAAACAGCACAAACTTGATATATTCAATTTTTTTTCTTCCCATGAACTGATTTTTTTTTTATAATGAAAAAGTTTTTAATATTTCACTTGTCACTCTCATGGATTTGGTGGTCATTTTTGGCAAGCGCTTTATCCACAGACACATCTTCCAACGTTGTTGTGTATTGGGGTCAAAATTCAGCCGGAGGCAAGAATACGCAACAACCACTAGCCGATTACTGCAATGACGATTCTGCCGACATTATTTTAATTTCATTTCTTCATATTTTTTATGGTACTAGCGGGCTGCCTGAAGTCAACTTTTCTTATGCCTGTGAAAATAGCTATTTCCCCGACACTAGTCTGTTACAATGCCCCACCATTGCCGAAGATATCAAAACTTGTCAAGGTAAGGGTAAAACCATTTTGCTTTCCCTGGGTGGTGCGGCTGGCTCTTATGGATTCACTAGCGCCGACGAAGGCACGGCGTTTGCCGACACCCTTTGGAACTTGTTTTTAGGTGGTAGTAGTGACACTAGACCCTTTGGTGATGCTGTTATTGATGGATTTGATCTTGATATTGAGGGTGGGTCTAATATTGGCTATACTGAGTTTGTCAATCGTTTACGCGAGCTTTTTGCCAAAGATTCCTCCAAGCAGTACTACATTGCCGCTGCCCCGCAATGTGTAATCCCCGACCATTATCTTGACACTGTGATTAAAAATGCTCAGCTTGATTTTTTGTTTGTGCAATTTTATAACAATTACTGCGGTATGCAAACTTGGCAAGCCAACAACGCTGATCCCCGCTTCAATTACGCTGCCTGGGATGCACTCGTCAAAGCGAGTCCTAACCCAAGCACAAAAATCTTTCTTGGTGTGCCTGCTTCCGAGTCCGCAGCTGGTTCTGGCTACACCCCTATTTCCACAGTTCTAAATGCAGCCAACTATCTTCAGGCCAACTACGGCTCATTTGGTGGTATTATGATGTGGGATGCCTCTCAGGCTTGGGCCAATGTTGATGACTCGGGCACCAATTTTGCTCAGGCTGCCAAAGAAGGGTTAATAACGGGATCCGGGGATTTGGCTGAAAACTACGTTTCTAGTTCTTCTGTTTCCTCTTCACTTTCTGCTAGCCCTACTAGTAGCAGCGAAATCAGCAGTGCTCAGACTACCAGTTTCAGTATTTCCACTGTTTTCTCTGTCTATTCTACTACTTCGTCTTCTCTTGCTAGTTTCTTCTTTAGCACATCATCATTGTTCAGCTTGTCACCTACCAGCACACTTTCTATTCCTTCTACAACTGGAATTTCTTCTAGCTCCGTCTGGAGTCCGAGCACTCTTACCACAGTTTCTTCTTCTCTCGGTTCTGCGTCCTCTACTACAGTTTCTACTACTAGCCAACAAGTTGTGACTATTACTGATGATCCGAATACCAATAGTCAGTCAATATCCGATTCCCCCACCATGACCAGCGAGACTACTAGCCAGGACATTTCAACTTCAAATCTTGCAACTCCCACCAGCCAAGTACCCGTTGTCATGGAAGTGGCTACAAAAATTGTTGTAGTTACAAAAGCCCCACAAACGGTTACCCAAACAGTTTCTCCCCAGCATACTATTTTTGTCGAACGTGTCAATGGAAATGTTGTATCTTCTGATGAAGCTGTTAATCCCTCCCCCGTGACTTCAACCATCATATTGAAAAAGACTGTGACCACCGTCGTTGCGGTTTCTACCGTGATTGCTACCGCATCGCCGGCTGTGACAACCTCGGCTGCAAATAAAAAATCTGTTAATACTGCTGTTGATGTTGACAAACGTAACTTAAGTGCTTCTAGCGGCTCTCTTGTCACCGACTATTTTAACGTTGACGCCCTTCCGTCCGTTTCATATAAAACCGACATCCAGCAGTTAAATCAGACGCATTTCCGTGGAGTAGTTGTTCTTTCATCAAACGAGGCTCGGGTCCCCGTCGCGGCAAATTGGCTTGTCCCGCTTGCTGGCAGTTACAAAATTGACTTGGTGGGGCCCGGCGGCCGCTTAGTCACCACTGATTTTAGTGGAGGTACTGAGGCTAACCGGGACTCTAATACCTTCAACCTCTTGGATAGTACTGCCGGTGGTTTTGCCATAGCTGCTAATATTGATACAACTACAAGCGCTCCGGCAATGGCATTACGCGTTCCCTTTTGGGGTCGCTATTAAAGATTTCTGCAATTTGCAATCTTTTTCAATTTTCCTTTCTCCCCTCCACTTTATTTATTTTTTTGTCACCCCTTCACTTTATTTATTTTTTTCTTATTATCTTTGACCTTTTTTTCTTCTTACTCACCAGGTTCACAAACTCTCGCTTTTATTAATTAGACGGAATGAAAATTATAATGGGGACAATACCCTATTTATAGATTTCTTTACGACTCCTCTTCTCTTTCCTTTTGGGACTATTGGATATTTATCACTTGGGATCATTTTGGATATTATACAGATTATTTATTTTTCTTTTTATTTTATATACTAATTTTAATGCTTCTAATATATTCTATATATCGGACTTATCATGCCTTGTAGATACTTTTGTAGTTCCATTTTTATTTTTATTTTTATTTTTACTTGCTATTTTCTTTTACAGACAGACTGTTGCTGTTTAAATATAATTTTTGTTCGTTATTATTTTTTTTTTTTTTTTGGATATTTTATAATTTAGTCATCTTTATCTGTAGTCATTATTTTAGTAACTACCTTTGGAGTATTAACACAGAAGTACTTTGGTGTACTTATAAGCAGAAATCTCAATGTTAAAATGAGGTTCCAGAGATAACATAAATTTGTAACCATACATGAACCGGCAGGAAGGCGTGTCGTGACATTAGATAAAAAAAAAAGAGTAAAACTTGAAGCTATTGCAAATAGTGTTTTTTTTTATCTTACTTTCTAGTTCTTTTTTTCTGATTTTCTACCTACCCATGAAAACCACGATTATGAACGTTATCGCGTTGAGGGTATGTTTTTTTCTTCTTTTTTTTCAAAGGCAAAAAGCCAAGGCTCTCTGCCAATTTAGCCGTGGTCAAGTTAATCAGAATTGTGTTATTATAAAAAGACGCTTTTGTTCAAACACACACACACTTTCTTCACATATATAGAGAGAAAAAAAAATAATGAAAAAGATTATATTGGGGAGAAAAAAACATTGTTTGGTTAACTTTTTGAATAATTACATTTATGCAACTGCTGGTATTACTGTTTACTCGTTTTTGATTTTTGCTTCACATAGTCCATGAGCTGGGACTTGCCATGGTCCTCTTGCATCCACGACATATTGGAAATGACCCCCACGTCTCCATGGTTGTAGAGGGCGTCGAGGTAGCTTTGGCTGCCAATGGTAAAGCCAGATGAACCATTAACTAAGCCGGTAGGGTTGTTGACACTAGACGGTGTGGTTGGAAGTACACTGTCAACGTCAGACATGATCGGATTCTGAGATGCAGAAGATGAACTTGGAGACTGAAATTCAGGACCAATCAGGCCCTCACCACTGCTGCCATTGCCGGACCCGCTGCCTGTGGAAGCTTGCGGCAGAGGAATACTATTGTTCAGCCCGCTCACTGTATCAAACATGTCCTTATTTTCAGGAAACAACGATTGTGAAGGTGGGTATATGATATTCTGAAAGTTAAATGTGTTGGAGATATCATAGAAAGACGTGTTGAAGGTTTCCGTAAATAGATCAACATCCTCAAGAAACATGTGCGAGGAATGCTGAGGATTGTCAAAGTCTTCATCCATACCTCTATTAAACTCATTGTCATCATGTGGCATGAACATTTTTTCGTACTCCTCAAAAAGCGACTGAGGGAATATCTCACTTGACGCTTCGGCCGCGGCAGCACTAGTCTCGATAGGCGCAATGTGGGTAGACATTGTAACGTCGGCTTTCGGGTAGACCTTTGTATTAAAACTAGATTTTTTGGCAGGCCAAGGCTTGACAGGCACGTCCATGCTTTGTGTCTCAGGCTGCGCAGGAGCAGCTGGTTGACTACTATGAGCATCAATTCCGAGACCACTGAGGATACTGGCAGTGACCCGCGCCAGTCTAAAATTGGTACCCTCAAGATACATTGAGTCCATCACAACAACAATTGATCTGATGGCTCCGTTGATTGTCTCCTTTGAGTATGCCAGCTTCATTTTTGAGAACTTGCCCGATGACATTGTAACTGAGATCAAACTCAGCACTAAGCATGAGCAATAGCCGTAGAAAATATCCGTATGGTAAACACCGTTGACAAGATTTCTTCGATTCATGGTAGTGAGAATTTGAGAGATGGCAATGGCTGATGCGCAGCCAAGATTTAAGATGAGTGTAAGATTTCGCAGCTTTGGCGCAGAAAGTTGGTTTAGGTCTGCACCTGCCAGATAAAGAACAAAAGGCCGACTGAGAATGCTGATAGTATAGTGTGTTCTCATGTGAATCTTGAGAATAGAGCGTGCGTGGTTATTTGAGAGGGAAGGCGATAATTCAACAAGATGCGGTGGAAGTGTGCTCAGGAAGTCCTTGAGCTTGCGAGTGAAGTTGAGAGTGAAATCAATGTTGGACTGAGTAAGCAAATCCTTAAACTCGCCCATATGCATATTTACAATAACATCGTTAAAGTAATTAAGTAGCTTGCGGGTATAAACAAACGCACCAGGGGCACATAACTGACTGAACTCCTCATCAAACTCATCGGGAATAGAAACGTCAATGTCGTCGTGGCGGATGCAGCTTGGACGTCCCAGGTTAGCACAGAGAGCAAGCTCAAACGAGTAAAGGGAGTACCATATCTGCTTGATCTGTTGAGCGTCTTCGGGTTCGCAACTGTTGCACGAACTTTGTCGATGGTAGCCCATTGCCATGGCTTGTCTGCAGGTGATGCCAGCTAACAACCAAGCAGCATTTCGCTCGTTGATGCCATAAAAATAGTAAGAAAGTAGAAACAGTGCTTGAACGGTTTCTAATGAAGTAGTCACGGTAAGCGCCGAAAGCGCACCCTGAACAACTGACGCATACTTCGACATGACGCCGTATTTGCGAGACGTCTCCTTGCTGACAATCATCGACCGAGAACCCATGACAAGAACCATGTAGAGGCAACACCGCCAGTCAATGCGCGACTCCCACTTGCTTTTCTGGGCTGCCGTACCCCTGATGTCGGCCCAATACTCTTCATACTTTTTCTTGAATCTGTTGATACGGAAAAAAGGAAATATCGGATTGATTTTTGCCATAAATGAATCAACATATTGATCACAATCCTCCTTGGGTGGCAAAAAAGAGGCCTGGTCGACATCAGGCAGCGAAAGCATCGCTGAGTCTGCAAACGAGGAGGCCGAGATAGTGTAGAAAAATACACCTTTATTATCAGGGCGCGCAATGAGCTCAGCATTTTTCTCTGCGGAAACCTCCTTACTCATCTGCTTCTCATTTGATACCTTTACCGCCACTCGGCCAACTTTGTTCCCTCCATCGTTTTTCTTGCCGATAATTTTGCACAGACTATCGAAAAAGGCCATGGATCCAGATGACCCAACATAATAAGGCACTCCTACCCGGTCGTAAATAATTCGCTCAGTGCCCAAATCCGGTTGGGCTTTTCGTTCCACAGAAAGATCTGGTTTCGATTGTTTATCTTGTTGGTATGTATGCTGCTGTTCCGTATCAGACTCAATTTTGATTATGGGGGATGTTTTCTTTTCGGCTGTTGTGTAGATAGGACCCTTCGGTATTAGGTCGGTACTTTTTTCGTCAACTGCAACGGCTGTCGTCGTTTTGGCGGCAAGAAACGCGGACTCCGGCACGGCTTCGGGCACGATGTCTTCAGGAATTTCTACATTATTTTTTTTGGCAATTTCCCTGAGGCCTGGTACAGTTTCGCAGTCTTGATCCGGGAACAAATTTTTAACGAGAATCATCAACGCCTGGTAATGCATGCTCAAGACGTCGATAGAGCCGTAGACGCGCTTTTTACGCGGAAGTGTCCTGGTACATGTAGAGCCAGCCTTAATACACTCTGTACAAGTGTCATGCTCACTAAGGGGTTTAGACTCGTCGGCTGCACGGCATCGAAGCTTTCTTTTCCTGCACCGGTCACAGCTCACGCCAATACGCTTTCGTTTTTCTTCGGGTACGATTCTGCGCTTGCGTTTGCTTGCGGGTTTTACCGGGCGCAAGGGTGCCGGCGGAAATGACTCAACGGGCGTTAGATTGAGGCCCGACATGATGAGTTAAAGTGCTAGGTGTTAGGGCTAAAATGGGGCAGGTATGTGGTCGGTTGAGAAGTGCTGAAACCGCAGAGAAAAGGGAAAAAAAAAAAGTTTTTTAAGGGAAGGTTCCAGTATGACCAAAAACCAGGTTTGTG
Source organism: Geotrichum phurueaensis (assembly GCA_030558065.1). NCBI lineage: Eukaryota > Fungi > Ascomycota > Dipodascomycetes > Dipodascales > Dipodascaceae > Geotrichum > Geotrichum phurueaensis. The sequence continues at coordinate 9,835 of JAJMRT010000084.1, forward strand.
GGACATATCGACCTATGGCAGGGCTGGAGTTATAGAATTTGTAGTGGGAGTAGAATGACAAAAAAAGTATGGGGGTCACATAGTAGGGCGTTCTACACAGTAATAGAAAAGGGTTATGAAGTTACTTAGCGAGGAATCGTTGTCGTGGCAACCAGTAGCCAATTTACACATAATACGCAAAATATATAAGTTTCATTTATTTTTCTTTCTGGTTTCATTGATTTCGCCTCCTGGAAAGTTTTTTTTTTTAAAAAAATAAATACCAACAGTATTTGTGCCTTTCCATCTACAACCACGTTACCTCTTGTCACCTCTTTCATCCTTGTCTAATTCCTCGATTCGGCAAATTCATCACCTTACCAGCAGCTACACCTGCATTTTGACCACTCGCATTTTTTGCCCTCCTTTTAATTCTATCTCTTCTCAGCAATGTCAGGGCTTGTGTGTACGTATATTCATTGTGCTCCTCAGCCCCTTCCTTCACTCTGCTAACCACCATTTTTTCCAGCTGTCCCAGATCTAGATGAATGTATCGAACGGCTATATAAACGTGAGCTACTGCCAGAGGTCACCGTCGAGGCCCTCTGTACGAAAATTAAAGAGTTGCTTATCAAGGAAAGTAATGTTGTCCATATAAAAGCACCCGTCACCGTCGTGGGCGATATCCACGGCCAGTTCCATGATCTTATTGAAATATTTCGGATAGGTGGCTATTGCCCAGACACCAATTATTTATTTCTTGGCGATTACGTTGACCGCGGTCTCTTCAGTGTCGAGACCATCACTTTGCTTGTCTGTTTAAAGCTGCGATACCCAACCCGAATCTACCTCATCCGTGGCAACCACGAAACTCGCGGCATTACTCAAACGTATGGGTTTTATTCGGAATGTATGAGAAAGTACGGTTCGGCCAACGTGTGGTCATATTTTACTGACATGTTTGACTTCCTCACACTCTCTGTTGTCATTGACAACTCCATCTTTTGCATTCACGGCGGCCTCTCGCCAACCATCCACACGATTGACCAGATAAAGATTGTCGACAGGTTCAAGGAAATCCCACACGAGGGCCCCATGGCCGATCTGGTGTGGTCAGATCCAGACACTACAAAACCGGACTTTTCACTGTCGCCACGGGGAGCAGGCTATACTTTTGGCATCGACATTGTAAAAAAGTTTTTGGATAGAAATCAGATGACCCATATCCTCAGGGCCCACCAGTTGTGCCAAGAGGGATATGATGTAGTTTTTGAGGGACTGCTTTCCACCGTGTGGTCCGCACCTAACTACTGCTACCGATGCGGTAACCTAGCTTCGGTATTAGAAATAGACAACAACGGTGAGAAATACTTTAATGTGTTTGACGCGGCGCCGGAGAACGAAGAGTCGCTCAAGCTCCTGGAGAACGAGCAGAACCCAGCATTTTCGGGAATTCTTCAGCCAAAGCCCGTGGAGTACTTTTTGTAGCCTGGCAAGACTGGTATTTTTTTTCTTTTTTTTTTTCTTTGTTATACATTTAATTTTCTTCCTTTCTTTCTGATATACAATATTAATAATGACCTAATGATATCACGAATAATAATCGTCAAAGCCGCAGGGAAAAAAAACCAAAAACAAAAAGGGTACGTTGCAGGGGCACTTGTGTTGGTTTATCACGGAAAGAGACAACCGAAGGCGGTAACCAAGCGTGGTTATACTAAGCTGGATCCGCAGCTATTAGGACTCAGGGAGCAGATATTTGCTCCCTGACAATACCCGGTCTAAGGTTTGATTTATCAGCTTGTGAGGTTTGTGGTTCTTGCGTGTGTTTTAGCTTTTTGGCCTGTCAAAACCTGTCAGTGCCCTCACTACGTCAGCAATTTCCCGGCTCCTAAATCCGTGACAGTGAAACGTTTAGCCGAACCCGCACACACGCACACACACAAAAAAAATAATTAGCTTGCTTTTCAGCCCTTTTTTTTTTTAAAAAAAAAAACCCGATTTCAGTCTCACGTCAAACACGTTTATTTTTTTCCCTTTTCTTTCTTTCCTCATTCACCTCACGCCTTTATTTATTTATTTTATTTATTTATTTATTCATTTATTTATTCTTTGATTCCTCAATTATTTATTTATTCCTTTTTTTCTCTTTCTCATTATTTCATTTGTTTTGTTTTTATTATACATGTCTGTCTACCTAGCAAATCACTAATGGCAACTCCCAAACCTGTTCAGAAAACGCCGCCAACGTCTCCACCCATCGCTCCCCAGCAGTCCCCGCGCAAGATCACTCACTCTCTCTCGTTCCCACTCACACTACATCCCAAAAATTCATCACCTCATGCCTCAATAACATCCAAATTCTCTCACCTAAAGGAAAAGATTCTCTCGGGGCCTATTGCGCTGGCGCAGCCTACTACTTCGGCCATAAAACGAACAGTTTCGCTCCGCAGCACTGCCAGGCGCTTGAGCAGCGGATCCTTTAAGTCCCAGCCAGAAATGGCAGTTACGATTCCAGGTAGACGTAAAGGCGTTGCTTATGCGATAGATTTAACCGATACTCCGACTGTTATTACTTCCGACCCATGTGTGGCCACTGTCGAAGCTGGATCAGCTGAATCAGCCGAATCAGCCGCTCCAGGCAAAGACAAACTAGCAAAGCTTGCAAACAACCCCAATCCAAGTTACATCCCCATTGAACTCATTAATGGTTTAACTATGATGAGAATCACACACAAAAAGCGCCGACTGCGTGAGTTCAAAATCAATCCGATAACTTTTGAATTGTCATGGGATTCGAAAAGCTCATCTCGTTGCTCAATTGATTTTATTGAGGATATCCGAGAGGGCGAAGAAGCAAAGTATTATCGGGAAAGCTTAAAAGTGTCTAGTTCTTTGTCTTCTCGCTGGGCAACTATTCTTTACAACTTTCAAAAGGATAATAGGAGCAAACCGCGATTGCTCCATGTTGTTGCCCAGAGCATGGAAGATTTTAGGCTTTTTATTGGGACTTTAAAACGGCTAGCCATTTCTCGACAGGCCATAGGCAGAGTTCCCGGCTTGCCACAGGATGAGCTCCTGGAAGACTGGACCAAGTACGCTTCCCCTATCTCAAAAATTCAGGAGGAAGAATGCGTCACCATTGACGGCGTTCAAAAGATACTGCATAAATTCTACATTTACTGTTCTGACGCCTACCTCAAAACGAAGTTCAACCAGGTCAATGCTAATCGCAGTGGGTTTCTAACGTTTTCTGAATTTGAACGGCTCGTGCAGCTGCTAAAAATGCGACCAGAGGTTGAAGAAATCTTTCGTAAGCATGCCGACATGTCGTTTTCCACCAGTCACCAGCAAGGTATGTCCAAGGAGGGTCTCTTGACATTTTGTAGAGATATGCAAAAGATGCACGAGAGCGAGGGATCACCGACTATTGACAGAATATTTGAGCGGTTTTCTATTACTGAAGACGGCGTGAAAGGGGTAACCGTCGAGGGGTTTTCGCAGCTGCTACTGTCAGAAAGCTACATGCCGTTTGTAAGCACTCCTGTTGAAGATTTGACTCGGCCGCTTACAGACTACTTTATCTCCTCATCCCACAATACATACCTGGTCGGTAGGCAGCTCGCGGGTAAATCTTCGATTGAGCCGTATATCAAAGTTTTGGACGACAGCTGCAGATGCTTAGAGATCGACTGTTGGGACGGCGATGATGGCCCTATTGTCAACCACGGACGCACATTCACTAGTTCTGTCAGTTTTGAAAGTGTCATTGATGCCATCAACTATTATGCATTTAGAGCCAGTTCCCTACCAGTCATTTTGTCGCTTGAAGTTCACTGCAACATTGAAAATCAAAACAAAATGGTGGACATCATGGTGAAAACTTTTGGCGACAAACTTGTCACTCAGCCTTTGAAGGAAAATGAGACAACAGTGCCCAGTCCTCTTGAGTTGCTCAATCGAATTCTTGTTAAGGTCAAAGCAAGTAGTCATCAGAAGCCAGCGACCGGCGGGATCTTTGGAACGAACGTACAAAGTAGTGGAAGTTCAGTGAGAGGGTCAACGGGAACGCTAAACGGTTTTACCAGCTCATCATCTACGGCAACAGCCACTTCAACCCCCACGACAACGGCAACCACTACAACCACGGATGGTTCAGAAAAGGAGGACGAAATTAACAAAATTATGACGTCCAACCGGCTGCAAGAGAAGGATATTGAGAGAATTCAAAAGGATGCAGCAAAGCGTAACATTTCTGAAAAGCTAGGGAGCTTGGGTGTCTATTTTCAGGGGATTAAGTTCCGAAACTTTGCGCTACCAGTATCCAAGATTTACAACCATGTATTTTCACTCTCCGAGCTGAAGATTAATGCCATGATTAAAGATGCTAGTGCACACGGGCAACTGGTCAAGCATAACAAACGGTATTTTTTGAGAGTCTATCCTTCTGGATACAGAGTGACTTCCACGAATTTTGACCCAATTTTTTACTGGAAACGCGGAGTGCAAATGGTTTCTTTGAATTGGCAGACTTATGGTAAGGACTAATGAACTTAAAAGATACCACTTGAGTATAAATACTAACTTGTTTTCAAAACAGATCGAGGCAAACAGCTAAATGATGCAATGTTTCCATTGGGAATTGAGAGCACCGGCTTTATTTTGAAACCAAGTTTTTTGCGATGCGACAACAGAAGCCGAATGCGAATCGACGAGGATGAAGAGACACCATCTTTTGACCCACCAGAGGTGACAGGGCAAGTGATAGCTTCTCATTCTCTAACACGAGAGATTAAGATTACCATTGTTTCGGGCTACCATTTGCATCGACCCGAGACTTTAAAAGGTGATCACAGATTCAACCCATTTGCCAGTATTGAGGTCTTTGGCAACACAGAAGATCTTGACTCGCTGCGGTCTTCAAAGCGGACCTGGATTAGACGGCGTCGTAATAGCGAAATTTTTGAGCGGCTAGACAACTGCATTTATGATAACGACAATAATGACCAAACTAATGAGACTGCGAACGTACGAAATACCACTTTGACTCGAAAGACTCGCAAAGACGGCCACTCTTCTACCGCCAGTAAGGAACCATCTCCACCAGCAAGTCCAGACAAGAATCGTATATTCCGAACCAATGCTGCAGAAGATAATGGGTTTAATCCAGTGTGGAATGCGCATTGGAAATACGATATTAAGCAAGATAACTATCCATTTACATTTATTCGATTTGGAGTAAATACGAAAGAAGATGGCATGTTTGGTAGTTGTATGGTTAGGATCCAAAATCTCAACGAAGGTAAGGTTAAATGAAATGACTTGAGTCTAAAATTAACAATTGTTTAATATTTTATCAGAAAATTTGTTGATGCTAACGTTTGTCTCTCCACTAGGGTATCGACATCTTTCTTTGAACGACAATCAGGGCAAAGAATTTATATTTTCGAAGCTTTTTATAAAGATTGAGAAGAAGTAGACTTGAAAGAGAGGGTTGTACATGCGTGCGTATGCTATGTAAGTGTATATATATATGGATAGATGCATATCTTTACTACAGCCACTACGAGGTCTAGATGCTAGTGCCAATGATCTGGCATCTTAAGTGAGTAGCCAATACAGAAGTAGTAGAATGGTACAGGTTTTCCAGTAGCTCGTGGGCAATACTGATGCGTTATTGATTAGATATATATAGAGTATAATTACATGAAAAAAAGGACTTTTCAGAGTGGGGCAACAGAATTGCATTACAGCCACCAGTATGTGCCGATAGTAGTTCTATCTACTCTGCAAGCAAAAGCCCAAACATCTTTTCCATAGGAAGTTTTATTTTAAAGGGGGACTCTGCTGCAACTACAGATGTATAAACGGGGGTTGAATTTAACCTTACGGATGGGCAATTGGAAGATTTGTTGAAAGACTTTGCCTAAGCGTAATTTTACAGCTGCTGAGTGTATAACTTTTTTTTTTTTTTCTGATACAAATGCCCATGTGTATCATACTGCAGGTCACCCACATTACTGTTACCTATGCTGCTGCTGATGATGATCCTGCCGCCGTCGAAGATATTTGTTGTATATGATGCTTCAGCTAAAAAAAAGAAAAAAAGAAACTATCAGACTAATAACGTGGTGGCGAGCAGCACCAACATTTTGTTTTTACACCAGCAAAGTTTGTCATATGTCAGAGTCAAGTTTTATGTATATAAATTATTTACGTTACACATGGCGAGGGACTTGCAGGTAGCTTGGTAGTGGTATTGTGGGTTGCTTCGGCACCAAAGAACAAAAAAAAAAAGTTAATGAAAAGCTTAAGATTTAGGGAAGATGGCCGAAGGTCATCTATATCACCATCGCTACTGTACGCAATGTAATGAGCAGTTTTAGCAGCCGCTAGCATGTAGTACTGTTCCTACTACTACTGCAGCCGGCCTGGAGGGGTTTGAGAAAAGTAGATAAGCTGAGAAAGCCATGCGAAAGTTACCTATAGAGAACCAAAAAAAAAAAAAAAAAGCAGTTCTGCACTTGCACCATTAAAATGCTGAATGTTATTTAGGGTGATGCTGGTAGTATCAAAGCGATTGGAATCGATAGGAGGGGGAGGAAAACATTGGGTGGTTCGGTCCCCACGTAAATAAATTAAATGTGCGTGTTGTTTTTCTCTGCTGCTACTGTATATGTAGTTGTCTACGACAAAGCTTTCAATGCTAAAGAGACTGACAGCAGCTTCAATAGAAAGGCAAGACACTTGAATAATAATTGAAGTTAAGCACGAAACAATATCTTGAATATACATCTGCACAAGTATTTTTTTTTTGTTTCCTAATTTATTTTTCCATGTAATTTTCTTTTATTGTCTTTTTCCCATTTTATTTCATATTCAGTCTCCTTCTCCCTTTTTTTTATTTTATTTTATTTTATTTTTGATTTTTGATTTTTGATTTTTGATTTTTTAATTTTTTATTTTTTCTTCCTCCCTCTTTCTTTCTTTCTCAATTTTTTTTTTATCCTTCTTTATATTCATTATACAATAATATCATCTTTCTTATTTTGAGCACAGCTTCTTTCAGGCATTGATAATGTTACCAAGTGTTTCTTTTCTCATCGATTCCTCCCGGTCTAGTCAAAAACAAAACAATCATCGTAATGAGCAGCACCAACAGCAGCAGCACCATTATCAGCAGCACCAACAGCATCATCAGCATCAAATACCAGGACACACTCATAATAATTCTGCGCTGATTAACCCGTACTATACCCAGAAGCAACAGCAGCAATGCCATCCTTATCATCATCACCCACAGCAGCAGCAAGCTGCTTACCCTAATCAACCACAACAACCGTATTCCTACTATCCCCAGGTGTAAGTGCTCGATGTACCACAGCTTGTTTGAATGTCGTAGCAGCAGTCCAATATGCTAAGGCTACATTAAACCATTTAACAACACCACTTTTTTTTTTTTTTTTTTTTCTATTTTTCTACACCCCACTAACATGTGTCGTGCAGCCCGTCTTCCGCCGTTAATGCAATGCCAACGTCCCCCGTAAATTACCCACCGCCACAGTACGGCGTCCCGGCACTGTCTCCTGGTCTCTCGAATGCTTCATCAACGTCGGACCGAAAAAAGTAAGTAGCAGTTCTAGGTCTAGATATGCTAGAAACATTTAGTACCTCCCTGTTGACTTTCTTTTCTTTTCTTCTTTTTTGTTTTCACTCTCTTTCCTGTGCCGAAAAGGTTTGAAAAAACAAAAAAAAAAAAAAAAAAAGAAAAGCTTCTACCCCTTCTTCCCTCTTTTGCAAAAGATGCGGCTCTGCACCCTTGTTTACGATTTTCTTTTTTTAGTCGAGATCTGACCGCTAATTTTTCTCTTTTTTCTAGGACTCCGTCTTCATGGGATCCTCACGACGACATAATGCTGCGACATCTCAAAGAGCAGCAAAAACTCGGATGGAAAGAGATTGCGGCACATTTTCCCAACAGAACTACCAATGCATGTCAGTTTCGCTGGAGAAGACTTAAGTCTGGCACGCTCAGATCTTCTACAAACGGCAACAGTAGTAGTACTGGTGGAACCGCATCGGCCAGCAGCAGCAGCAGTAGCAACACTTCATCTCACATCAGTGGCCATCACGATCTCTCTCACCGGTTGTTATCAGGCCTACCTGCATCTGCAAATGATACGACAATTTTCAGAACAGCATATCCTGAGCCAGGAACTAGAAACTGGTCAAGAGACGAAGACGATTTGATTTTGTCAAGGTCGGACTTGCGCGTTGAAGAGTTGTCGTTGCTATTGCCGCAGAGAAATGAAGCTGAAATTTGGCACCGACGCACAGATCTTGCCAATTCTCAATACTACCAACAGCAGCAACAGTATCAACTTCAGCAACAACAACAACAACAACAACAACAACAACAACAACAACAACAACAGCCGGTACATGCATACAATTCGCAATCAGGGGTGGTTCACTTGAATAACAATTATGCAGTTTCATCATTGTCGTCAAATCATAGCACGTCGAGAAGATCCTCAGTCGATCTCGTTACTTTAGTACAGCCCAACCCATCCGCTCCACAGTCGTCATCATACCCAGCATCTTCTTCCTCTTCTCCTCAACCTCCCAAACTGCATTCCAAGAAGAACACACATTTTGATAATTTAAGGCTTCCACCGCCGGTGTCGCAGCGGCCTCCGCACTGAGCTGATCCCGCTTTGTTGTACACCGGAAAGTCTCTAAAAATAAAATTCAAGCCTAGAAAAAAAAAGATCATCCCATTAAAATTGATGCAAAAAAAGTGTACATACAATTTTTTTTTAAAAATATATATATTTGGGGAGGTAGAACGAGAGGATAGTCAAGTCTAAAGTTTTCAAAATGAAATCTTTTGGGCCATTAATCAAAATCATAATGTAAATGAAGGAAAGAAAAAAAAATAAAAAGGAGTTGCTATCTTTGGAATAACCTTGAAAACTTGCCGTCTTTATGCACTTCCCTGGCATTTCTTGTGCATGGGATCTAGAATGTGTTTACTGTATCATGTTTCATTCATATATTGGTTTCCTGTCCAAGCTAATATGAAGTTATATATTTCCGAAAGATTATTAGATTGTCGTGGATGAAACAGTGCCTGGCATTAAATGAAATTATCATGATATTATTCAAAGGTAAAGAAATAGAGAGTTTAAGCAGCCATGGCATTTTTTCTTGATGCTTCCCGGGGGGGGATGTAGCCTTGAAGAATGTAGCAAGCAATAGTGCGCATATCGATGCAACAATACCATGCAAAATGGCTGCTACTGTCATCTGCTAATATTGACCCATAAAGCATGGGTTAATAGCGGACTTTTTTTTTTTTTTTTCTTTTCAGTTTATTCTAATTCTTTTTTTAGACAAGTCGGTTTCCTTGTTGTCGAAAACGAGAGAATTAGACGAGAAGAAGAGAAGTGAGAAAAAAAAAGGGTTAAATTAGCGAACGCTTCAATAAAATTGTAAACAGATGCCATTAGCCAGAAGTGGGTTTCACCTGGAGCTACAAATTGTAAAGTAAGAAAAGAAGAAGAGCTAAACAAAGGGGAAGAACAAACCAAACAAAACCACCAAAAAAAAAAATTATTAAAAATAATACAAAGCATCTACCGCCAGTCTACACGCCTTGACACGATGCGCAATGAAGATGATGGATAGGACATGGGGCTGATAGGTTCTATTGATAGCCCATGGCCATAACAATGAAGTTTGGTGGAAAATAAGGGGAAAGAAAGGGGATGACTTGCCAAACTCAAGCGACACTGTACAACTTTCTATTTTCTTCTTACATTTATAATGCTGTGTATGGTGCGATAACAAATTTGCAAGGCATAAAAAAATAAAATAAAATACACACAAGCAAAAAGGCATGAATTCAGTAGCGATGGAAAATGTAACTAATGTTTAAAGTAACTGTCTCATAATTTATTATTGTTTCTACTCATTATACGACCCGATAGGGTGGAACAATGTTGACAAAAAAAAAAAAGCTTTGGAAAAATCTCACTACCCGCTGAATACCTTTTTTTTATTTTATTTTTTTATTTTGTTATCTTTTGAAGAATGGAGACGAACCCAATGATTATCAGTATTGGGTACTTTGTCACAATTTTTATTGCTGACTTCCCGGGCAAGTGGTGACTGTGAGCCTTGCTGATAGTCAAGGTTATAACTACTATACTGTCCTGATTGTGATGCTACTGCTTGAAGATGACAATTCTGAGACGCGACAATGATTCTTGTTTCTCCCTCCACCCCTTTTTTTTTTTTTTCTTTCTTAATTTATGGGTAATTCGGGGCTTGCTAGAGTCAGTTAATCTTCATGCCAGACTTGAAAAGAACAAACACGTTGGAGTGGTAACTACTATAGAAATATATTGACAGTATTTTATCAACGATAGAAAAATCTTTATTTTATTTTGAGCAAAAAACAGACATGTTTTTTAACTTTTTTTTTTTTTTTTTTTTTGCGGCGGTAGCAAGCAGCTAGGTGAGCTTAACCGAGATCGATTAGGTAAGGTACCAGCGGCAACAAACGCAATGGAGGAGACGGGAACATCACTGAGGACCAAAGCTTGTATCAGTAGAACCACCCGTCAACCATGCCCTAGTAGAACTTGCGGCACCCATTTGCTATGGTTCTCAAAAGCCCAGTATCAAAGTCTCGGGAACCAGCATAGTGAGCTGCTAAAAATGAAAGAAAAATAAAAATAAAAGGGGGACAATATGATACTCAACTGCACAGAACCCTAGCCCTCAGTGTAAGCAAAAAAAAAAAAAAAACACCAGACAAGTGAGACTACTATAGAGTTGTAAGTGTATCCAGGATTCAAATAAAACTAGAAGTCACGACAAATCAAATAAAAATAGAAAAAATTTGAAAAAAAAAAAAAGCAAAAGCATTTTGCATGTAATTAAATATGATTGTCCTCGCAGCTTATGAGCGGGACTTACCCTAGTACTGCTAGCTACTAAGACTTGTACCAAACAGAGAATTTGCAAATCTCTCGAGATGGTGTTTGCGTCAAAAAATGAGCTGTAGCCAAAGTGAAAAAAAAGTCTTATACCTACGGAAATGGTTAATTTGAAAGTTGGTTTCGGGGTTTTCAAGGTGAGCTCTTTTTTTTTTTTTTTTCCTTTGTAAAACTTGTTATTATTGACGACATTGGGAAGCTTTCATGTGTATGAGATCGTATTCATTATCACTTACCCATTTGAGCTGGGGTAAAAAAAAGCTATTTCTAGTGCTTGGGTATAACAATGTCGAATTATTAAAGAACTGATCTCCGCAAACTTCATTTTCAACACTAGATTTTTTTTTCTTGTAAATAATGGGGGGTTAATTTTAGAGATGATTATTTGGAGAGTTTTCAAACAGGAAAACAAGCGGGTATTTTTTTTTTTGTGAGACATATTTTCGTCAGCAGATCCTGTGAAATCTTCTTTTTTTATTACTGCTTTGTTTTATTTTACCAATCAAGCATTTTATTTTGCTGCCAACTAGTAATAATGTTGAGCTTTTGTAATTTGATCTAAGACATTGCAACCAAAATAAAATATATAAGCCTAAAATAGTGTTAAACGCCAGGGGTTCTTGCTGTCTAAGTGCAAAACACCTCCGAAACTTTTCCACGAAAAAAAAAAAAAAAAACTTAAAAAGAATTGGCAAGCAGCAACAACAGCCATTAAATAACATTTCGGATAAACCATATTATAGCTGCAACCAGTGTTGTGATGTTGAAAAGCTAGCTAGTTGCAAAAAAAAAAAAAAGAAAAAAGAACCATTACAAAATAAAGTAAAAATACTATCAAAATAAAATTTTCAATTTCAAAAAAATCCAAAGATTTTTGAGTTTTTTTCTTCTTTTGTGAATGCACAAAACTTTTAGTAGCTGTGACTGTTTGGATACCGGGCAGCTACAGTACCGGCTACCGAAGAGCATTTTCTTCTGTCATTATCAACCCCGCGGAGATGAAACGGTCAAGTCTATACGGAGGAGTGAAATGACACCTCAGCAACCGGAAATCAGTACACCGACTAAGCAGTAATTTATCATCTCCTAGAGAACAGTCTTTAGTATTGCTGCATATGTTGTTGAGAAAAAGCATGAAAAAATCTTTTTTTTTTTTTTGGAAAATAAACAATCCATCCCCCCCCTCTCCTTTACAGAGGAATGGGTACAAAAAAAAAAAAATAGGGGCACAGTAGTGCAAAAAATGTAGATGCGCCGAGTCAACGGTGCAGCATACAAGAAGAAAACAAAGCATATACACTAAACGCATGCTGGCTGCACCATATTAGCTGGCAGCAGCCACTACCACAAGCTACTTGTTAACTAATATAGCACATATAAAAGCTATTGCTGAAAAATGCAACAGCGGCCGTTAAAATGGGACTTTGAAGATATTTGCATCGGCATGGAAAAAAAAATGAGTAGTGATGGCGCCCCAAGAATCTGGACATGTAGATAGCTCAATTGAAAAAAAAAAAAAAAATAGAAAGCAAAAAAGCTAAATAGATACCTATATTTTTTTTTCAAAAAAAAAAAAAAACCACAGGCACACTATAAAAGCGTGATAAAAAAAAATCTGAGTATAGACCTTTTTAGGGAGATGATTTGTGTATAAAGGCAGCAAGCATTTGGTGAGCTTGCCACTCCTAGCAAGATGGCAAGAAGCTGGCCATACTGTTGTAGCAATGAATTTATTCTTGGTTGTATTATACTCTAAAAACTTGCGTACTAATGCTTTTGTAAAACCATGCCTTGAGACGCAATAACAAGTTTGTGATTGCGAATCAGCATGTCGTTAGGTTTAAAAATCGGATAAAAAATATATACACATATATACTAGACTTCTACATTTTTTTCTTACTCATATTAAAACCCAGCCATTTTTGAAAAAGTTTTTCATTATATATTAGCAGCATGCCATATCTACTTATTGTATTGTGAGGTATACTTGTCTATTGC
>JAJMRT010000084.1:22917-41747 GCA_030558065.1 Geotrichum phurueaensis
AATACAGCTTTACCAAAAAAAAAAAAAAAAAAAAAAAAAGGCAAATTTAGGGAAACAAATAGCTCAAAATTTATATACGCTTTTATTTTTATCTCCATCTCTGCATAGCTATGATTGAAGTAACTGATTTAGAAACTTTCATAGCACATGGATAGATATGTATTCAAAATACAAAATTGTCGCTATTTTAAGCTGTTGTTATTGCACTAAACCCCCCTTTTTTATTGAACTTGTGACTGGTTAGATTAACAACACAGCTTATCAAGGTTTCATCAGCTTGTTCCTACTAAAATACACAGACTGTGGTAGAAATCTTGGAGAATTTTCTTTTACATACGAGCTGAACCCGTGGAGAATTAAGCATTATTTAATAAAGAAGCTTGAAGAACCAACTGAGACGATCGGTTGACCGATCTTGCAGAAGCAGATAGTTCAGAATTAACGGTTTTCATTTTTACGATTCTTAGCTTTATTTTATTTTATACCTTTTTGATTTCAAAAAAAAAAATAGATTTATTATCATTATTATCAGAAAAACTATAGTAGAGAAATTTGTGTTGACTGCTTATATCAAAATTTTTTTTTGAATCAAAAAGTGATTGTAAGAAGGCCTTGGTTTTCACTAGCATAGTTGCTAATATTATTGTTGCTCAAGACATAGAGTTCCAGCTTTTTAGTCATCGACTTGCAACGTTTTTCCATGGGTTTCTTTCTATCTCTGCGTATTATATAATTAGTGAGAAGATGAACAAAATAAAGTATCTCTGCTGCGTCTTCCGTTTAATAACTGCCTATATTGTAATTTTGGAGCTTACACCTCTCTTCATATTTTTGGTCTGTCAAATATTGGGATTCATATCTGCTTTTTTTTTTTTTTTTTTTTTTTTGGCTCAGATAGGGGCTGAAATTGCTATTCCCACTTTACACTATTTTCCCAGACTACTCACACTAATTGTTTTGGAAAGAATGTAAATGGCGCTAAAGTTGCTAATAGGCAGCGATGAGATGAGTGAAATAATATTTGAACATGAAGATACTGTAGTGGAATATTGTTTATCTGGCAGTGATTTTCAAATTTCATGTGAGTCCTTGTATAATGACTATATAATTGTTACGACATAAAATTTGAATAATTAGTTGCTTCCATATATAGATATAACTACACAATAATGTAGTAGTAGCGAGTAGCTAGTGACGGGCGGTGCCGTTTAAAGAAAGCTACGGAATTTTATTTGCATATTAGAGTGTAGCTATGATTTTTCGGTTTTTGCATATATGAATGTCAATTTTAATTGTGCTAGACAACCGCAGTGAAAATACTTGTAAGTAAAAATGCACAATCATGCAACACTTGTTGTAAATCTTGAGATTACTGATTTTGCCGAGTTGTTTTTGAAGCTATTTGTACTAAGTTAATCCAGTAATTATAGCTCTACTAATTCAGCATGTTGTTTTAATGTCAGCTACAATTATATAATTTTGCACAACTTCAGTTATTTAAAAGGGAAAGAGATTAGCACTTTCTAGTAACAATGTCGGCTACAAGACGCAAATCGCAGACCCGCTGCTTTTGTGGCAGATGATACTCCCTCAGAAGCGTGCAAAAAATGTAGATGTCTAAATGAAATTAAATGCAATATTTTATACACAGCCGCCTGCGTGATGGCTCTTAGGAACTAGGCCTGGTTATGTCGGGAATTCAAACTCATTCATTAATTTGGTTTTTATTAGCACCTGATATCAGATTTGGTTACATTATATGCTGCTACGCTAATCCTTATAGGCTTTCACATTTAAACTAGAGTTACTGATTGCACAAACAGAAATAACTTCCATAGTCAGTTGAAAGCTTAACATAATGAGACTGGATAGTTTATAGTAGAGAATATCATAACATAGCACCTAGATACAGAAGTAGTGATACCATAAGGTTTTTGGGTTCGGTGAAAATTTACAGTATAATTAATTGCTAGCTTGAAATATTGAAAAAAAATGGTCTCCTATACTTATTGTAAATTTTGAAATCAAATTGATACAATCTAGAATTATTTTCTAAAAGGTAATATCGGAAATAAAGCACGATGGGTGGATTAAACACAATTGTAGCTTCTAAATTTTTTCTTTTTTTTTTTTAGAATTTTTTATGAGTTGAAATGAAACTTGAGATATGTGATATATAATTTTATCTATGTTGTGCAAATATTTCCAGATTAAACTAACTTAAAACACTAAAACATTCTTTTTATCGTTTTGCAGTATCCATACTAACTCCTCAAATCCCATACCTTAAATACAATCTTATAATATCATTTCTAAAACAAAGTATGGGCCTATCGTGGTTGACGAGTCTTATACTTTTGCCACTCTGAATTCTTTTTTCCTATTTTAATTGTTTCTTTCAAACTATTAACGCCTGTTAGCAGCAATGTCAATTTTGTTCATGTGATAAACGTTACATTGAGACACCTTTAAATTGATATCCACCTCCATAATAAAGCATTGGGAAATATGCTACAGTTTTTTCCTGATACAACCCTTCAAAACGTTTCTCTCATAAATGGCTTCATCAGATAAAGAAAAA
Source organism: Geotrichum phurueaensis (assembly GCA_030558065.1). Classification (NCBI taxonomy): domain Eukaryota; kingdom Fungi; phylum Ascomycota; class Dipodascomycetes; order Dipodascales; family Dipodascaceae; genus Geotrichum; species Geotrichum phurueaensis. The sequence continues at coordinate 25,499 of JAJMRT010000084.1, forward strand.
CCGGATATCAGAAAATATTCTATAGTTTCGGCGCACAATGTATGTTTAAAGGTGACTCTTTTAGTTTATTTGTGTTGAAGATTTAAATCAGTTGAATCGCTTTTTATCAGGAGCCCCTTTTAACGGTTTGCTTTGCCTTTTGTTTATTCTTATCAGCAAAACAGAAAACAAAAACAAAAAATGTGGAATTTCCACATCAAAATATCTTCCTCACACAATTAAAACCACATTTATAAAAGCCCATCAAATCGCATCTTATTATTTTTTTTTTTTGCAATCTTGCCAAAATTCTTTAAATACTCTTTTTCTTCAGCGCTACATTCTTTTAGCTTCATAGTGTTTTGAGTCTTTTAATTGTATATTTTCTCCTATTTCACTCTTTTAATAATGACTGTCACTAAATTGACCCCAGAAAACTGGCCTGCATCGAAAGTACGTATTTCCCCGGACTATAGCCCACTTATTTACTAACACTTTCATAGGTGCGACAAACATTCCTTGACTTTTTCAAACAAAAGAACCACGACTATATTCCCAGTTCCGCTGTAATCCCCTATGATGACCCAACTCTACTCTTTACAAATGCCGGCATGAACCAATTTAAGTCCATTTTCCTAGGCACCGTTGATCCGACCTCATCTTTCTATAAACTTAAGCGCGCCGCGAATTCTCAGAAATGTATTCGTGCTGGTGGAAAACACAACGATCTAGAGGATGTTGGAAAGGATAGCTACCACCATACGTTTTTTGAAATGTTAGGAAATTGGTCTTTTGGCGACTATTTCAAGAAAGAGGCAATTTCTTGGGCCTGGGAGCTACTCACCCAAGTGTACGGCTTGAATCCCAACAGGCTCTATGTTACATACTTTGGGGGAGATCTCAATAATGGTCTTGAGCCTGATCTCGAAGCCAAGGAGATCTGGCTAAACATTGGAGTTCCTAAAGATCACATTATTCCCGGTAATGCCAAGGACAATTTCTGGGAAATGGGTGATCAGGGTCCTTGTGGACCTTGCAGCGAAATTCACTATGATAGAATTGGTGGTGGCCGTAATGCTTCTAGTTTGGTCAACATGGATGATCCTAATGTTTTGGAAATTTGGAACATCGTTTTTATTCAGTTCAACCGTGAAGCGAACGGTGAATTGAAATCTCTTCCCGCTAAACATATTGATACCGGCATGGGCTTTGAACGTCTTGTTTCGATTCTTCAAGACAAGTTCTCAAACTACGACACTGATGTATTCACCCCTCTTTTTGGAAAAATCCAACAACTCACAGGTGCCAGAAAGTACTCAGGCAAGTTTGGTAAGGAAGATATTGATGGAATAGACACTGCTTACCGGGTTCTTGCTGATCACGTGAGGACCTTAACCTTTGCCATTTCTGACGGAGGGGTACCTAACAATGATGGCCGCGGTTACGTTTTGCGCCGCATTTTAAGACGCGGTGCCCGCTACGTCCGCAAATATTTCAATGTCCCCATCGGCGAGTTTTTCTCCCGACTTGCACCTGTTCTTATTCTGCAAGTATCTGATATCTTTCCTGAATTGGAAAAAGCTCCTGAAGATGTTTTTGAAATTTTTAACGAAGAAGAAGAGTCTTTTTCCCGCACTTTGGATAGAGGCGAAAAGCTGTTTGAGCAGTACGCAAGAACCGCAACTGAAAAGAATGTCACTACTTTAAATGGCAATGATGTCTGGAGATTATACGACACTTATGGTTTTCCTGCAGATCTTACCCGCTTGATGGCAGAAGAGGCTGGACTCAATATTGATGAAGACAAGTTTGAAAAGTCTAAGCTTGCTTCCAAAGAAGCTTCTAAGGGTAAAAAGCAAACGGAAAATAAGGTCGAGGTTAAGCTAGATGTGCATACACTCCAAGAGCTTTCTTCCAATAATATTGCTATTACCGATGACAAGTATAAGTATCACTCCAGCAATATTGAGGCATCCGTCTTAGCAATTTTTGTTGATAACAAATTTGTGGATTCAACCGAATCTATCAGCGAAAATACAAAAATTGGCGTCATTCTCGATAAGACTAATCTCTACTCTGAGCAAGGTGGCCAAGAGGACGACACTGGAAAACTTATTATTGATGGTGAGGCAGAGTTTGAGGTGACTGAAGTTCGAGTTTACGGTGGTTATGTTTTGCACACTGGCTTCATTAACTATGGTTCTCTGAATGTTAGAAGTACTGTCAATGTTGGATTTGACGAGATACGCCGCTGGCCCATCAGAAATAACCACACTGGAACTCATGTCCTCAACTTTGCTTTAAGGGAAGTTCTGGGTAATTCTGTCGATCAAAAAGGTTCTCTTGTTGCACCCGAGAAGCTACGTTTTGATTTTTCCCAAAAGACTGCACTCACTCTTGATGAGGTTGAGAAGATTGAAAAAATCTCAAACAATAAAATCAAGAAAAACCTTTTAGTTTACACCCGGGATGTTCCTTTTGCCAAGGCTAACGAAATTAGCGGTTTGAGAGCAGTTTTTGGTGAGAAATACCCAGACCCTGTTCGAGTTGTCAGTATTGGCGTTCCTGTGGAGAAGCTTTTAGCGGATCCTACTAGCACTAAATGGAATGAATATTCTATTGAATTTTGTGGTGGCACACACGTCGCCAAAACTGGAGATATCAAAAACCTGGTCATTATTGAAGAAAGCGGAATTGCCAAGGGCATTCGCCGTATTGTCGCTGTTACCGGTATTACTGCCCATGAGGTCCAGAACCGTGCTACCGAATTTGAAAAGAAGCTCGACCACTTGGAATCACTATCCACCAGTGAATTGAAAGAAAATCTTTCCAGGCAATTAGGTATTGAGCTTAAACAGAGTACATTGTCTGTGCTTTCCAAAAACAAGCTCCAACAGAAGTACACTACGATTCAAAAAAAGATCATCGATGAGGCTAAGGTCAAACACAAGGCTGAAGTTAAAAAGGCTATTGATTTAGTCACCTCACATTTTAATAGTGAGGAGTCCGAATTGTCTCCTTACTTTGTTGGAGAGATTAATGGTATTTCTGTTAACCCTAAGGTATTGACAGAAGTTGTTAATCACATCAAAGCCAAGCTTCCCAGCAAATCAATCTATCTTTTTGCTAAGGATAATACCAAAGTTATCCATGGTAGCTTCATTTCACCTGAGGCATCCGGCATTACTGCACAGGAACTTGGAAATATTGCAAGCAATATTGTTGGTGGCAAGAACGGTGGTAAGGGTCCGACTATCCAAGGTGTTGGTGATAAGCCTGAGAGCGTTAAGGATGCTGTCCTCAAACTTGATGCTTTGTTGAAGGAAAAGCTCATTTTTTAGCTTAAATGTATAATTATATATAGTCCTTAAAAAACCGTGTCTATCGATATAAATAAATTGAGTTATTATTAATTTTGCAGCTTAAATATAATGCTGGTTGAAAAATGATTAATTGTTTCTGGATCGCTTTGATTCTCGTTCACAACCTGAGGGGGAACTTCCGCGAGCATTGGGCTTTTCAATCCCGTACTTCTTGCTTTGCTGAACTTCATTAATCATTTGACCAACCCCAAACGGATCCTCGTCAGGATTGGCAGCGAGGTTACCAGTAATATCTTTTTCAAATTCAACGGGACCATCACGAGCCTCACCGGCCCCTTCAAAGCTCTTGGGTGCCCGACCAAGGGTATCAAACCGATTTTCGCGTGAGAGCTTATCGAGCTCCGACTGGCCGTCCTCCTCGCTGTAGGTATTGCTGCCAGCGGCGCCACCACGTGCCCGGTAGATTGACTGAACTGCCTCGCGAGCGGCAAAGAGTGATTTATCGTATACTTGATCCTCGTTGTAGCCAGACCCAATCGATGACGAAATGGTGCCAAATAAGCGCGAGTCAAACTGCGCTTCACTCGCATTGGCAGGCTTGGTAGGCTGCGCAACGCCCAGAGCCACTTTCTCAGATATATCACGGTCACGAGCAAGATCCCGTGCCCGTCGTTCCTGGCCCATACGCGAGCGGCGCAGTTCGCGCTCTGCCTCGCGTCTCTTGTCCTCGCGATACTCGCGGCGCTTGCGCTCCTCTGCTGTCTCGGCTTCGTCCTCGGAGCCCGAGTAGTAAGATCGTCGGTCGCGCTCGTCTTCGCTGTTATCAGACACTGAATGACGGCGCTCGCTGGGGGAAAAAGATCGGTTGCGGCTGCGGTCGAGTGAGAGCGAGTCGCGGCGTGGCGCACGGCCGACGACAGAGCGTTCGCGTTCCTCGCGTGCTTGTTGTGCCAGCTCTCGCAAGCGCTCCTCCTTTGCTGCATTTTCGCGTTCCGCAAGCTTTTGTTGCATAGTCGCGCGTTGTCCAATCTCTTCACGTGCTTTGCGATCAGCAACGGCAAGCGCCTCTGAGAGTTTGGCAAAGTTGTCATTAATCTCAGCCTTCTCAAGACGGCGACCATCCGCGGCTACACGCTTGTCTAGTGCAATAGTGAAACCTTTGGGATTTTTCCAATTTGAAACGCTCGGAGGAATGTACCAGGCCTCTTGATCTTGAGCAGTAAGCTTACGTGGTGGCGAGCGAAGCACGGGTGCTGGCGGTGATGGCGGCCGGCCCGGAACCTTCTTGTGCTTGAACTTAGGCGGCGCAAGTGGGTCTTCCGGCAAGTCAACCATTTTAATAATACGCTGTTCGTGACCGCCAGTTTCTCCCAGCCGGCTCGTTGGCGTGTATCGTACATAGGTCGCTTCGCTCTGCTTGCTGGAAATCGTCTTTGGTTTATTTGCGCCCAATTTTGCGTCAAGAATCTTCTGAATCGCAAGCTGAGTCTTTTGTGTTGTAGTAGCAATTTGTTCTTGTGAAGGCTTAACAAGAGAAACTTCGCTGCCGCTCTGATGGGCGCGTTGGCGCAGAGGGACGAGGTCTTGGAAACTGGTCTGCACGTTGCGTGTGCTGCTGTGACCGCGCTTTGCAATGGCATCGTAGTTTGCTTCGCCATCAGCGTTGACGGTAAGCGCTAGTGCTCGGCTCTGTACCTTTTTGTCAGCCTTTTTTTTAGTGCCCATGTCTAGCGGGTACTGTGCGACATGGATCTCGGGGTATCTGGAGAATAGTAACATTAGTATGATCACCGCTGACACAAACCAGATCCAGTATACTTACGCTCCACCATCACCAAAGTCCTCTAATGTTGTTGGTTTCCAATTCTTTCTATTTCCATATGACGGAATGTTGTACGTCTAAAACTCACGCGTTAGTGACTCTATGGTACCAAACGATAAGCACATACAATCAAACTCACCTTTGCTAAAAGCTCTTGCTGCTGTTGCGAGATCTCATTAGTTATCACTACATTTCCCGACTTTCCAATACCGTCATCGTCGCTATCGCTACTCTTGCTTCCTGAAGAGTACTTGGGCTTGGGAAGTAAGGAACTAATAGAAGTCATAATTGCCTATTTCTTTGCTGTCGTTCAATGCAGATATAGAGCTGAGTTGAGCCTGTTGGTCGATGCTGCACGGAGTAAAAGGAAAAAAAAAAAAAAACCAAAAACAACTCCCAATATACCCTAACCCACACATCACAACTTTTTAGAGGCAAGTCAAAAAACATTAAAAACCCAAAGTCTTAGGCTCCAGAGCTTGAAGGTTAATAAAAATTAAATCATGTAGATTTCTGCCAAAATGAAAACTAAAAAAAAAAGCTAAAAAATAGTAAAAAATAAATGTTTTGCTATTGAATATTGGTACTATCCACTGGCCGCGACCTTTCTTGTTCTGGCGCTCTTCTCTTTCGCAGTATTCTCATTAGGCGTTTTCTGATCTGCACCAAATTGAAACTTGAAAAGCTCTCGACTTAGTTTATGAGCAAGACTGGGATCCTCAAGCTCAATAGCATCCAAAAAAGCAACGGTTTCGTAGGAAGAAAAATATAGTGGTTGAACCCGAGCCGTGGTTTTGTCATTCATTGTCTTTACCACTTCCTCATTGATCAGGATGTACTTGGTACCAGAGTGCGGACTATCATAGTTAGGCTCAACTAAAAGATGGTCAATAACAGAAGTCAGACCACGAGCACCAATACCCTTTTCAAAACAGTACCTTGAAATTTCATACAGTGCCGGCTCTGTGAATTCTAAATGAGAGCCCCACTTTGAGAACAGAAGCTTATATCTTTTGAGAATCGAGTTACGCGGCTCAGTTAAAACCTTCTGTAGCTCCGAGATAGTCAGTTGGGACGTGGAGACTATTACAGGAATTCTGCCCGCCAGTTCAGGGATAATTCCATAAGATATCAGGTCTTCGTGAGTGGTATATTCAAAAATAGGAACCTCTCTGCCACCCTCAGAAACAAAATGAACCTGCTTGCTAGGGTCCTGAATTTCTCTACCAAATATGTCTTTCAATGTCACCTTAGGCTGTAAAAAGGGTTAGACTATTTCACTATGAAAGCATTTCGTGAATACTTACTCGATCAACTTTTGAAAGCTTTTCGAATATAATTTTTTCTAAGCCGGTGAATGCGCCCATAAAAATGAACAAGATATTACTTGTATCCACCGTGATAGTATCGTTTTTGTTCATACCCAAAGACCCTGAGTTGCCCGATGGGATGTTAATTGTTATTTTGGTGCCCTCCACTAGCTTCAATAGTGCTTGTTGAACGCCCTGGAAAATGGGGTTAGTCCACGAACTGAAAAAATAAAAGGTAAAAAGCATACCTCTCCTGAGACATCACGTCGACTGTCAGAGCTCTGCTTTTTTGAGAGTTTGTCAAATTCGTCCAATACAACAATACCAGATTCAATGCGATCTACATTGAAGTCTGACACCTGTGCAAGACGTTGGATGCAAAGTTCAACATCCTCCCCAATGTAGCCGGCTTGCGTCATCGACGTGCAATCTGAGATTGTGAATGGGACATCAAGTGCCTTTGCAAGAACCTTGGCAAGTAGTGTTTTTCCACTACCAGTCGGTCCAAGAAGAAGCACATTAGACTTTTCTAAAAACACTTGATCATCCTGTTCCTGAATAATATCTCTAAAAGATTCTAGGACTAACCATTAGCTACCGGCAAAAAAGTGAGAAGGTGAAAGATGTGTAGCAACTTACTTGTGATGCCGCTATCAAACTCAAACTCGAGGGCTTCTAGCTCTTTCTCCTGTAGATCTTGTCGGTCTCGTAGCCTTATGCAATGGTTGTATATAGCAACAGAAAAATGTTTTTTGGCCTTATCTTGGCCTATTGAGTACTGATCAAGATATTTTTTCAGTTCTTTTGGCGAGGGTAAGCGAACTTTATTGTGGTAGCTTTTGAAGTTAGTTGACCTGGAGTCAGCGCTATCAGAGAATTGCGAACTTCATAGAGTTAACATTGCAGTCACATATGCCAGGGCCAATAAAGATTAAAGATATAATTAAATACTCACTTTTCTATTTTCTGAGACTTATAGTGATGTTGATACAATGGCTTTCTTGACCAAGTCGAAGAATCTCGCTTTCTGGGTGTAATTTGTTGCTTGCCGGACCCAAAAGTGGTGATATCGTCATTCGCCATATCAGAGTTGGTGCTGGCAGCCTCGAGCTCTTCTTCAACACAATTCTTCTCGGGTTTCTTGTTTTTATCCGATGCTTTCACATTGTTAGAGTTGCCATTGCCGCTGCTATTGTCGTATTTAAAAAGCGGCGTTGCGAGAGCATGAAATTGGCAACGTCGGCATTGCAATGTATAGACTGGCAGTATTTGGGGCAACTGTCGGAAATAAGATCTTCTCAACATCGATGATGCGTATAAAAGTCAATATGGTGAAAAATAAACGATAGATAGCTAGAAATGAAAACAAATATAGAAAGCCAGTAAGAGCAATATAGTCAGGCTAGTCTTCAAAAGGAGATGTAGTCATAAAAAAGAGGAGAAATTAAACCAGAAAATGGATCTGATAACAAAAACCCAGATTTCCAAACTAAGCAAAAGTTTGCTTTTTTTTTTTTTTTTTTCCACATTGGATATTTACTATTCTTACATAAACAAATATACAAGTCAAATACTCAAGGCTTTAATCAAGTACTAACCTCATTTGCCGGCCTATTCTGGCCTTGCAGTTTCTAGTAAAGTCCCCAATGGCTGTTTCATCATTTTTGCTCTCATGCGGTAGGAACTCGGTTGTTCGCGTACCAGCTCAGTTTGCGCCGCCTCAGATTTTTCATCTAGTCTAAGACGCTGTGGGTGTAGCTTGTTGTGATCTTCGGCTGTGTAGTCTTTGGTTTGGAACTTGTGGCCCTCGGCTGTCGTTGTTATGCAGGGTGCCTATTGCCCTATGTAATTGTGCTTAGTCTTACGACAGGTACTCCTTCATGGCCTGTAGCCCTTTCGGTGTGTTCAGCAGTGTGGCTAGGTCCAGGTCCGGTGATACTCCGTAAAGCAATTTTCTTTTTGTTGCGGTTTTCTGGCAGTGTTTGACGATATGTTGAACGGTCTCGAACTCACTACACTTGCAGTTATAGTTGTCTTTGGGGACCCTCCTTTTTTGCAGATACTCGCCGATTTCTCCGTTGTCTGTTCTAAGTTGTGTCAATCGGCTCAATATTTCTCGGGGAAATTTCTTTAAAACTTCAGCTGTGACTAGCTTTTTCATGTTGGTTCTTGGACTTGCGTTGTCTTTCTTGGTGATTTCCTTGTACCATTTAGCGGCTTAAAGTCATTTTAAACTTCTGGTATTCTTCTCGCCATTTTTTTTGTAGGGTTGTTTGGTTATCTCGTATTCTGGCTCTCAGTGCCTTCCAAAATCCTGACGCGGCCTCTGCGGCGTCTTCACTCGGGGTTTCTTCGCTCCATGAAAGTTTGCTTTAGCACTTAGGCTAAAACCAAATATGACCAAGTCTGGTAAAATACCACATATATATCACGTGATTTGTTGGGACTTTTTTTTTCTTTCAAAATCTTCGCTATCAGAATCCAGTCTTGACAGTATCGCATCAACATCACAAACACTCATATACATCTAATATGCGCTCGAAAGCCGCTGACTTTTTTAATTCCAACGAGAGTGACTCGGAAGATGGTGCTTACATTTCTGAAAATGAATCTAAGGGCACACAAAAACAAACCGTGAAGGACGATAGATTTAAAGCATTTTCTGATGATGAGGACGACGAAGACAGCTACAACGATGACGAGGAGGAGCAGGAAAGTAAAGGAGCCAGTTTAAAACGATCACAAGCTGACGTTTTTGCCAGTGATGAAGATGATGATGAAGACGATGAAGATATTGATGTCAGTTTAAAGGAGGAATCTGCTAATAAAGATTTCACCGCAGCCGACCAGCTAACTGGCGACTCCACCCAAGATGCATCTACTGCTGACAATAGCCAGCGGAAAAAGAAGAAGAAGGTCACGCCACTGACACCAGCTGAAGTCGAAAAGGCGAATGAGCGGGTCAAAAAGACTGGCCTTGTTTATCTTTCTAAAATCCCGCCTTTTATGAAGCCGGTGAAAGTGCGCCAGATCCTGTCCCGATTTGGCGAGGTCAATCGCATCTTTCTCGTGCCCGAGGACCCTAAGGTTTACCAGAAGCGTGTCAAATACGGCGGCAACAAGAAGAAGAATTTTGTTGAAGGCTGGGCTGAGTTTGTCAAGAAAAGCCATGCAAAGTTGGCTGCGGATACTCTCAACGGCAACATCGTTGGCGGCAAGAAGGGAAACTATTACCACGATGATATCCTGAACGTCAAATATCTGCATAAGTTTAAGTGGCACAATCTCACTGACCAGATTTCTTACGAAAAGCAAGTCAGACAGGCCAAGCTGCGTGCGGAGATTGCGCAGGCCACAAGAGAGAACAAGGCATTTATTCAGAACGTCGAGAGATCCAAGATGGTCGAAGGAATTAAAACGAAGCGGAAGGAGAAGAAACAACAGAGCGGCGAGGACCACACTGAAGAAGTGGAATCGAGCGTTAGAAGAGCGTTTGATCAACGCACTGTCAAGACTACTCGCAGTGATACTTCTAAGCCTACTAATATTAGTGACGAGCGTGTGTCAAATGTCCTGAGCAGAGTCTTTTAGATGATCGGTATTTATCTATATGTACAAAAGAAATCAATGTTAATATGTACAAAAGAAGAGAAAATTATGTACAAGGGTAATAAAAAAAAAGAAAAATTATTTATATATAATCTAAGCTCTAGCAAGCGTGATTGTCAGTTGTGGGCAATCGATTTCAACACATTTACAATCGATCATCTGGCCCAGCGTCAATGGGGCATCGCCAACATTTGACTCAATTTTAACAAATATGCCCCAATTGACACAATAAGCTGAGTACGTGGTACTCATAGCATTGGACGTAATTATGCACTGAACAACATCACCTTCAGGTTTTTCAGCCAGGCTCTGCTCAATCTTCCGCAGCGCCCAGAAAAAGTGAGATTGCGTGGAGGCACGCTTAAGCAAACCCTGATTACGCATAAGTCTCACAGCCATCGAGTCCATCTGGGATGTGTCAAACATACTGCTTTGTTCATTCAACAAGAAGCTCTCAAGTTGCCAGTGGCACAGTATATCTTGAAATCTTCTAAGAGGAGACGTGGTTTGAGTGTATAAATCAAGACCAAGAGCAGCGTGGGACTGAGGATCAACAGATAAGCCAGCAGCCCTAACTCTTGGCAGCAGAGAAAGTGAGTCCTTGATCGTTAGAGTCTTACCAATACCATCAGCCTTAGGTTGCTGGCGTTCAACAACTTTATTAAACTCATCTCTCGCGGCTTGAGAAGACAAAAAAATACTTTGAGTTCGGTAGATGTTAGCAACTTTACGCTCCTTCAAATACTGCGCAGTTCCATGATTACAAAGAATCATGAACTCAGCAACAAGGTCTCTTGCTTTACTTTTCTTTGGAATATCAACGTTGATCCTAAAATTTGAACTGTCGCCTGCGTAGTTTTCTAAGCTGGCAATAGGTTTGTCGATGGTAAGGCCAATAGCACCACTCTTAAATCTATGCTCAGAAAAAGCTGTGGCAACAATATGCATGTTTTGAATATCCTTAAGAACAACTTTGTCAGTGTAATCTTGAGCTTTAATGATCTGATCAACAGTATCATATGTGATCTGAACCACTTTTTTGGCCATTCTAGGGATAACCTTCATTCCATCAATGTCGAAAGTCTTGGTAACAGAATCAAATTTAAATTCAAAACTCAGGCAACGTCTGGGTTCACCATCACTCACTAAACCTAAGGAGCCGGTAAACCATTTCGGGAAAAGAGGAATGACATTTTCAGGGTAGTAAGCAGTGGAAGTCTGTCGATAAGCATGTTTAATCAAAGGATCTGTCAAAGAGACGCTGGAGGAGGGGTCAGCTATATGAATGGTTACTTTCCAGATCCTCTGATCAGTGTTGCTAACTGAAATACCATCATCAATTTCATGGGCATCAGCAGCATCGATACAGTAAACTGGCATGTCGAAATCTTCTCGCAGCTTTTCAACTCGGTCTGGGAGCTCGGTCCGCTCAGCCATATATATCGCCTTTTTTGTCGACACTTCCAGCGACAAAAGCTTGGATTGAAACCTGACAGGGTTGTCCCACTTTTGGAAAACGCCAATATCTTGCAAAAATTCAAATGCAATAGATGAAGTGATTTTGGTGTTTCTATACTTGTCAAGTTTTTTTAAAAACATTGAAGCCAAAGCCAGAGAACTGTAATCACTATCGTTTAAATCTCCAACAGCATAACGTTTAATGATATTAATTATCTCCAAATCTCCTTTATCTAAAGATGCCATAATAGAATTGAGGCGTTCACTGTTATAACCATCTTTTAGCATGGAGTTGATTTTGACAATTAGACGATCTTGGCTATGAGACAAAACATTTCTCGCCATTGCAAGTGCTCTATGATGTTCGTTTTCAAGAGAAAAAGGAATGAGAGTCAAAATCGTAGGAATATACTTTTCATTTTTGTCAAAAAGTACTTTGTCACTAAACTTGGTGCGCAGCGAAGTAAAAATTGCAAATAAAGTCTCGTTATTCACTGTGCGTTTTTTCGAGGCATCGACTGATTCTGGAGGGAACACACCTTTTAGAGAAGGGTACCTAGCAGTTGAAGATTGTTTAATCATATCTGACGCTTCAATACGACGATTTCGACTATTCTGTTCGACGTACCAGGCTACCTCAAAAAGAGAGAGGTTAACAGGCTCGCCAGACTCTTGCAGTTCTGAAAAGATGTTCTCTAGCTCTTTTGATACCGATTCCGAAATGCGTTCTGAGGACTGGACAAATTGCTTAATATTGGGGCATAAAAACTCGCGTGTCTTCTGAGTAGTAGAAACAACGGGTCGCACCGGATCAGCGTCATCAAGTACCCGAATAGTATCAGAGAGTTTTCCCTGCGCCGTGACAAACTTTGGAATTCTGAAAGCAATCGCGCTTGCTGGCAATTCCGAGACAGATCCTTGATGATCCACAATCGAATACAAAAAAAAAGAAATGAAATCTGGAACTTTGAGAATAACTCCAACATTTCCAGTGTTTGTTTCAACGAGATCGCCTTCTGCTAGAGTCGACAGATACATGTGCTGGTCTGTCAAGCTACCAGACGCGATCTTCCAGCCCGAAGTATCAACATCATCAGTGTTAACAATTTCGATAAATTTGTTTTTTCGGGCAGTCATATCGGCTACAATTTCTTGATACGACCGAGTTTTAAGAAGAGCTTCCGTTTCTGCTGTTGAATCGGTTAGAATCACCGTCTCTGATGATGAAGTTGTTGAAGTTGCCGTACTGTTCCATCGTCTGGAAACAGCGAGAGAAAGCAAGCATCGATTCCTGTAAAATGTAGAGCTTCTTAATTGTTTGAGCCCAACTCTGAGCGACTGTTTCCTGATCATGGGTAGGTGTTTGAACAATTTATAGTTCAGTCGGCGAAGATTAAACGTGCAAATCTTTAAAAGTGACAAAGGAATTTTCAATTTTTGACTTGGGATAAAAATTTAAGAGAGAAAAGATATAAGACTTAGCTTTTGAGTATTAAATTAAGTATTAGCGTCAACAAAATATTTAGACTTACGCCACCAGAACATAAATATTGGTCAGGTATTATCTAAGTTGTCTTCTAAGTATAAGGTTTTATCATCAGGTTCGAAGTGAAGTGCTCTAATTAAGCAAATCTTCAGCAAAGGAGAAGAGGCAAAGACTGTGAGAACTTGATCACTGTATTGAGACTCTGAGAAAATTCAAAAATTATACATTATGACTACATTGGTTTTATCAAAGTTGAACTGAAACTCAACATCATCCACAAGTATCAAAGCTTACTTGCGAAAACTCGGACAATAAGCAAAATCAAATTAACTTCACTTAGCTTGATGGAAAAACGGTAAGTATTTTACATAATGACCAAAAAAATGGAGAAAATTGTAGCTCTATTGATTTTTTTTTTTTTTTTTGAACCTTTACAAAAATCTTATTTTTAAATGGCTGCTCAAATTTAGATTCAAACAGGAGTTATTCACGCGTATTACAGAAAATGAATGTTTCTCCCCGAAAATACATATATCGGCCTGTTTTAGCCAAATCGTCAAAGTTATAAGATGAAAAAATGTTAAAAATATTTGTTTGAAACTACTTAGAAGTATATGGTTTAATTAACATGTACATAAAGATCTTCGATGATAAGCAAGTGGTAGTAGATTTAATGCAAACAGTTTTTTAAACCTGTGACGACTAATATTAAGCTTTCACTCTAAATTTTCAAAACTGTAAAAAATAGGTGAAAGTTTTCAAGAGATTTTAATTGATTTTGTTCTTGTTATAAATAAAAACTTATGAACAGAAAATATCAAGGAATTATGCGTGAATTCTTCATTGCAAGTGTGATCAAAAACACTTCGGGGCGTACGCACCTGAGAACATGTTCCCCGGAGCTTGACATCAATGACCTACTTGACACCAAGAAAGGCATTGAAGCGGTGGTCAAGCTTTTCGATTCGTCACCGCACCTCCTCAATTGATGGTCAGCTTAACAGCATAGCCTGTCAAGGTTTTACCGGCTTGCCCTCCCACTCAACATAACGCACTGAAGTGACGATCATGTCGGGTTTCCCTTGACACACGAGCTAAGTTCGTGGAAAATTCGGTGCTATCGAAGTAAATGAAATTTATAGTGAATGGCGCATTCCCCGCTAAAGGATTACTTTTGTTGTATTAATGTCTTCTGTGTATAATTTTCAAATATTTATAAAGACAATAAACTGATTATACATAACTTATATCAAAAACACTTTTATTTATAGAAATACTTATGAAGCAAATTTGTACCTGGCAGAAATTTTAAAAGAAGACACAAATTTTAATTTCTAATATTAAAGTCAGTCTTTCTTACTTAATTAGAGAACGGAAAAAGTGAAACTTAAATATATACCTACGTTGTTGCCTAGGCTTTTTCTTAGATTTCAGTTTAAATTATAAAGAAAACTGGTTGCGAGTTAGCACATGGCAACAGTGCAAATAGACAGGAAAATTGCTATCTAAGTTTATTATTCATTGGCTGTCAAAAATTCGACAGTATGAAACCTTTTCATTTGACTTAAAGATTTAGAAGTCTCGGAAAAAAAATTGAACAGTCTGAAAAATAATTATTTTCAGGTTAGATCTAAAATTTATGGTTCACAATTTTTTGATTGTCCTCAGTATTTTCAATTATATGAAGAAATCTTTTTTTACTTATTTCTATAACGTAAGTGACATACGAAATGAAAATATAAACGAAATGGAAACTTTTCATCATCCCACAACCTTTCCATTTAATCAATTAATTGTCAACTACGTAAGATGCCACAGACAAATGATAAAGCTAGAATCACTCTAGCCCTTCAAGCCTATAATAATGACCCAAAATTGAGTCTCCGACGCGCCTCAAAGCTCTATCAAGTCAAATACACTACTCTTTACTGCCAACTCAACGGCGTACAAGCTCGAGCTAATACTATCCCCAATTTACGCAAACTATCTAATCTAAAGGAAAAGGTAGTTATTCAGTATATTTTGAACCTAAATTTGCGAGGTTTCCCCCCCGCGACTGGGTGGTGTTGAAGAAATGGCCAACCGATTGCTTGCAGACCGCAATGTGTCACCCGTTGGCAAGCATTGGGCTAGAAGCTTCGTCAAGCGACACGAAGAGCTTGATATGCGTTTCTTTCGTAAATATGACTATCAAAGAGCTAAATGCGAAGATCCAACTATTATTTACAATTGGTTTATGCTTGTACAGAATACAATCGCGAAGTACGGGATCCATTCAGATGATATCTATAACTTTGACGAGACTGGTTTTCAAATGGGCATGATTGCAAGCGGAATGGTCTTTACGGGGTCAGAAAAGCGTCAAAAACCAAAATCAGTACAGCCTGGAAGCCGCGAATGGATTACGGTGATTCAAGCAATTAGTACGAAAGGCTGGGCGATTCCACCATTCATCGTTGCTGCGGGCCAATGTCACCTCGCCAACTGGTACGGAGAAAGCAATCTCCCGAATGATTGGGTTATTGCAACGACCCAATCTGGTTGGACTAATAACGAGACGGGTTTCGAGTGGCTAAAGCACTTTGACCAACACACAGCCAAGCGATCAAAAGGTGTATTTCGTCTTCTGATTCTCGATGGGCATGAAATCCACCACTTGGCCGACTTTGAGGTGTATTGCGATGAGAACAACATTATCACGCTCTGTATGCCACCTCATTTGTCTCATCTGCTTCAGCCTCTTGATGTCGGGTGTTTTTGTGTGCTCAAAAAGGCATATGGTCGAGAAATAGAGCGTCTTATCAGATGCTCTATAACCCACGTTTCGAAGTCGGAGTTCTTTCCCGCCTTTCACGCTGCATTTCAAGCTACCATGACAAAAAGAAACATCAAATCAGCTTTCAGAGGGGCTGGGCTTGTTCCTTTCGACCCAGAAAGGGTAATTTCGAAGCTTGATGTGCAGCTACGGACCCCACCACCGGTTGAGGAGATCGTCCCCTCTACCCCTTGGGGTTCAAAGACCCCAGCGACCGTCCTTGAAGCTGAATTCCAATCTGAATACCTTGAAAAGAAAATCAGAAGACATCATAGTAGCTCCCCAGAGCCAATTTTAGAAGCGTTGAAGTCTTTTTCTAAGGGAACAACGGCAATTATGCATGAGTATGCTCTAGTAAAAGCAGAGAACCAAGACCTTCGAAAAGCAAATGAGATACTCAGTCGGCGCCGGAGGGCAAAAAGAACCCGATTAATGAAAAGAGGGGTT
>JAJMRT010000084.1:41847-54247 GCA_030558065.1 Geotrichum phurueaensis
AGGCGCTGTGGAGTATGCGGCAAGCTCGGACATAACGTAAGAACGTGTCAGGTAGTGATTAATACGTCTGGAGAAGAGTATAGCAACTAGTTTTAAGTAATCAGATGGTTTGTTGTATTTTTACAGTGATTTATATCTTGAAGGTGAAGAAAAGTTTCCATTTCGTTTATATTTTCATTTCGTATGTCACTTACGTTATATATATATATATATATATATATACTGTTTAACCGACATTTCCCCTCTTCCCTGTAGTTCAATATCTGCACATTACATTCCGACAGCATGGCTTAATAACAATAAAAGCAACCTTGAATTGAAAGTCAAGTAATAGTGGCAACTGTCAACCTCCAACTTGATAAATTCAGGTTAAAAAGCTTCTGCTAACTATCTCGAGTAGTTACTGTAACTGCTTAGAGCGTCATCCAATGTAATATCCACTTTTGGATTGGTGCTTTCCTAGCTAACTTATTTCTGAATTTCTGAGTTGTCACTTATATAAGTGTTGTACATTTTTCCAAACTCGGCCACACATATGTCTGATCTGCAATTCACGCGCTAAACCCAAAATGCCCTGGAAGAAATGGCCTCAGTAATCATATATAGGCTGTACGTACTTCGCGAAACGTTTCCTTCGCAAAACAAAATTACTACTTCACATTTTCAACATGTAACTTCATGTTTTAAGCGCATTATCATAAAATTTGTGGGTTTTTTTAAAAAATTTTAAAAGCTGAATCATATTATTAAACACGCAAAAGCATTTATATACCTTCTATTTTGTGATTCCCAATCAAATATCTTCTTAATTACTACCAATACCAATAACTTCATCAACAGGCTCGACGACAATGATTCTTTCCCGCGTATCCCATATAAACTTGTTTTCATTGCGGGTAATTCTGGAACTGACTTATCTTGCATTAATAGCTTACTTTGAGTAGTTAAAAGAACATTACTGTGCCGCAACATGGCTAACTCAACTGCCAGGAATTTTTTGCTCTTTCTTAACTCCTTGATTTTCTTAATAGTGTTTTCTAGGTTTTTGAGCTAGTAAATACGCTCAGTCATACCGGTAGTGTATTCGGGGGTTTCCATGGGTACCAAATTAATTTCTAATTTTGCCAGAACCGTAGAAGATGGGTTTGTGTCGTTTTCGTCTTCTGAAGCTTTCACATCTGGTTCTTCGTCAACTGGGAGGTTAATCTGCTTTCAAAATGGCTGAAAAGCAAACTGAAGTTTTATGGAAAGATGCCTGTACTTTTCAGCTGCTTCAGTTATTCAGGAGCTTTATACGCGGGTTAGGACACGGTAATAGGTCTCATAAATCACCCTCTTTGAAGATTCAATATCTTCGGCAAATTTTGGTGATGTTTAGCGGCAATAATCTTGTTTTGCAGCTCCAAAAAGTCACGATTGAGATTTCGGAGGGCATCTGACATATTCAGAGGTAGATAGATTAGAATGACCTTCTTTCTAAGTGCATCCTGTTAAATTTGTTCGACACATGCGATTTATGGCTGTCGAGCACCAAAATTTCCCATTACCATTTGGCGACTCCGAAAATTAGCGCTGGAACGACTGAAGAGAAATATCATAGTTAAGAAATGTTGTTGGCAACGTCAAAACGATTTACATGGTTTTTAATAATGCCTATAAACCAACTTTCTATAATATGGACAGTCTTATATAATAAGGGGAACTTAAAAATAGCGCAAAAGCCGGATATGCAATCTGAAACAGTTAAAATATCGCACGAGGACCTGTGGTTTTTACTATTACATGCTTCTGTAGGTGTAATACCCCAAGAACCGTTAAATCATTAACGAAACTTGAAGTCACACTCGTCAAGGTTCCCCATGTGACTGATCAGTGCAAGTTTTGAATTTCTATTGGGATGAACGGTCAATAAAAGCCCACTTGGCTTTTCTTCTTTTTTGCGGACTCGCAGGATACTAATAACACTAATTTTAGCCCGATTGGGGACACGGGAGCGCTTGATTAAATTGGTAAACCATTTCCATGATAGTGATTTGTGAGTAGGTTTACAAACTTACAGAATTTTTGTTGCCACTCTTATCACAGCGTTGCTAGTAGAAATTCATTTTAACTATACTAGATTAATTATTTGGTCTACAAAACTTTACTTCTGTACTGGCGAAAAAATCTGTCTTCGCTTATTTGCCACAGATTGCTTCTCATCGAGGCAATGTGTTAAAGTGCCGTAAGGTCCGTCAAATTTTTTTTTGCAACAATAAGAGTACAGTGCTTGTTTTCAGGGCTCGAAAGCACCTCAACCGCGTTACAATTTTTTTTGTTATTTTTGGTAGACGGCATGTTTAAACAAAAAGGATTCTAACAAAATACTGGTGCAAGAAGGTTTAGAATTCATTACGCTATTCACTTTGGAAATTATTGAGTTGAAATTTTCATCTTTTTTTTTTTTCGATATGTTCAACTAGTAATTTATGGTAGTTTACCCCTGATCACGAAGTTTCGCTGCAAACAAGTTTTGCGAAAAATGCAGAGCCGATACTTTGAGTTGAAAGGGTTAAAAAAAACCCTATTTGCTTATTCCAACATTTTAAGGGTTAAAAAAAAAAGCCCCTCAAAAAAAGGGAAGAGTTCAGGGTCAAAAAGTTTTGTTTTTTTCTAGATAGCTTAAATATGTTGAATATTATTAGTTATCTGTCGACTATGTGTTATTAATCAATTGTATATATACTATATAGTATATTGTTTTCAGATTGGAACGCCTTTTTTTTTTTTTTTACTAAAATGTTCATACAATTACTTGATCAACTAGTGCCTGTTTGTGCTTGGAAAAAAAAAAGTGAGGAAAAAGAAATTGGCCAGTTGTGATGCAAGAATCATGGAACTCAGAAAAATAAGACTTTTTTTTATTATTATTATTAAATCATCTCGCCAATCAGACAACAGGTTATTATTTCAATCCAGAGGTAGCATTAATAATTTCTTATATTAACTACTCATCGCATTTGCAATTATAGCCTTAATTTCTAGGCCCTGTTGAAATTTAATAGTAGCTGGTGATACTGAGGTCGAGGTTTCTCCAGCAACATGGCGCTAGCTAGCTACAAACTTCCTTCTTATTTTTCTAAAAACCAGTATAAAACTTCAGGCTCCATTATTGATGCCAATATTATGTCTGTGAAGTTATAGCGCCAATCTGATGTGCAAAAGTAAAAAAAAGAGTGAGAAAAAAAATACAAAATGAAGCTCGTTAGCTTTTGTCCTGTAATAAGTAAACATACACTTATATCTTAAACTAAAGCTCCAAACCAGTAACGACCCCCCAAAACCGCCCCCATGAGCCGGAATCAAGCAGCCAACAGCTGGATAGCTTTTAAAATTAGGGGTCTATATTTAAATAATGAATCTATTCATAAAATATGCCAGGGGCCATCTTCAAATAACAGCCAATTTGTAGAGAATTTTTAAGACAGATGTGATATGTGTGATGTATAAAAAAGTATATCCATAAAAGAGATGAAAATATAGATGTGAATGTGAAAGACATGAAGACATAGAATAAATGCAAAATGGGTAAAATTTTGACTTGTCATTAAGACAAAAAAAAAAAAAAGCTGGCCGACTGAACGCTGATAGCGATAGTATCAAATAATCATTATTAGCAAAGCTGTTAATGAGATTACTTATCAGGTTTTGTGGCATAAACTAGGCTGAGCTGGTTTGCGGAAAAACCTTCCTCCGAATCTTTCGAAATGGACGCAAGATGCTCCATCTCGTCAGCTGAAAGGTTAGCAAATGTATGAATAATGCTCTCGGTGTAGTAAAGTGCAAGTAGGTCAGTAACGTGACCCATTTGGCCACCCCATCCACGCGGCAGTGCAATAAGAGCTTTTGTCACATCCTTAAAACCGGCTTTATACAAGTAATGCGGTAATACGGCACTGGGCGTTTGTTCCAGACCAAGACGGTTGGTGCCTTCCTTGACACGGCCCCAGTAAAACTGATCTGCGCGTGAACCGTTCAAAACGACAAAATCGGATATAACCATCTCGATGCACCCGCCAGGCTTCAGAATGCGGAACAACTCTTTAAGCACTAGGTCCCAATCGTGGCGACTGACAAAGTACCACAGCGACTTGGCGCTAATTATATCAAAAGTGTTATCGTCGAACGGCATTTTTTTGAGAGTATGACCAACACATGGAATATAGTTTGCAGGGCCCGCTCCCTTTCCGTGTAGTTGTTGTTCCACCTCGGGGCACCCGCCAGTATGATCGATAGTATACTTGGCTGCAATGTACGAGGGCACCGACTGAATGGACTGAATAGAATGTGTAGACTGTTTAGACCGAATGGAAGTGCTGGAAACAACGGAGCCTTTTCGCTCATGTATCGGCTCAGGTGAGTTCTCTTGTAAGTTCTGTTGTTGACTTGGTTGTTGATTTTGTTGGTGTGGTTGCTGGGGCTGTTGGGACTGGTCGCCGGAGTTTGACTTAGTTTGTGGTGATCTGCCAAGACGAAACCCGTATATCATGGTATTAGGAAAATCAAGGGCAATCTGCCAGGACCAAGGATCATTGAGGACGCCTTGAACGTCAAGCACGACCTTGTTGTCGGACGGAGAAAAATTTAACGATTCAGCTTTGGGTGAGAATAGTAATTTGTTTTTGAGAATAAACCGCAGAGCCATCATAGTCCATAAATCAGTGAGGTTGGCCGCGTTCTGTGAGAACTGCTTTTTTAGACGAGCATGCTGAAGAAACGCTTCCTTTCGGGCGAGAGCGTAGACTAGTGAGTCGGAAAGCCGTGAGTTAGAGGCGAAATTATAAAAGCGCGGCCAGGAATCTGAGTTTGTGTTCATTGTAATGCGATCAGGTCGGCCAGAGTTGACATGAAACGAAGATGCTGAAGTTGATGATGATAATGAAGTTGCTGCTGATGCTGAATTTAAAGGGTCCATTTGGTAGATGGATACGAAGGGAAAAGGGAAGTACCAAGGCCCTGCACTCTAATAAAGGCGGCGGGAGAAAAAGACCCAAAAAAAAATTACAAAAAAAAAGGTAGACAGAAAGGGCCGTGAGAAGGAAACCAAATTAATGGTAAAAAAAAAAAAAAAAAAAAACAGAGCTGGCGATAGGTAAGAGAAAACCTGAAAAAAGGACAACTACAGACAGACAAGCTAAATGAAATAAAAAAGAAGAGAACAAGAAAAGGAAAGAAAAAAAAAAAAGTGGAATTAAAGAGTTTTGAAGAAGAAAAAAAATAATTAAAAAAAAAAAAAAAAAAGAAAGTAAAAAATAATATTTATAAAAGGCAATTAACTAAAACAGTGAATAAACTAGAAGAAATCAGCACAACAAAAAAAGCAGTCCTCCAATGGGTTTTTTTTTCTCGCTTTCAATGCTCTTCATGTTTCTTCGTCGGCTGCCACTTTCAGATCTTGAGCAACTTCAAATTCTGCCGCCCAGTCACTTCGGTGCCCTCAGGCAACTTGTGCAGATTCCCAATTTTTAACTTTCTCATATTACAGACAGCCGGGCGACTCTCTAGCGTCTTGGGGAAAAAGGGTGGAGGAAATCACCAGCACGATTGGAACATTTAGGTCATCCTTGCCGACGATTTGACACGATCTCAAGGCATCCGTGCAGACTTAATCAAATCAGTGGTTTACGAAAACAATGGATATGTCCATTGTCTATGAAAAGTGTGTTATTTTGTGTGCTTTTTTTCAAATACATTCCTCTTATATTTACTTACGATTGTTTTGACCAGCTCAAGCTCTTTAAATTACCGTGAAGAAGCCTACCAGTCCTGAAACAGGAGAACCGAAAGTTTTCAGTAGCAGAAACAAGTAAAAAAATATCTAATACAAGCCAGGATACTGACAAGGTAGAAGGACAGAAAAAAAACTCAAAAAAGGGACTTTGTTGGAATGGTAAGATGCAATGAAATCGGCCAGCCGCGTCTGCTCAAATTTTTCATCTCCATCATCATCAGCACTGTTAAGCAAATGCAGGCAATTGGACATCAGCAAGCTTTGCAATAATGGTCAGCGAGCTCAAATGTTATAAGGTAGGCACGGCACGTTACTGGAAAGCTGACCAGGCAAACAGTTTTCTTATAATAGTTCTAAAATGTTGTTAGATCGTGAACTGTAAGCCAAATGGCCCTTCAAAGTACCTACTGATTTTCCAGCCAGTAGTTCTTCGTGAATAAAATATAAAATATAAAATATAAAAAAAATAAAAATGAAATGAAAATTTTCAAAAAAAAAAATAAAATAAAAAAAATTATAAATTTTATTTTGCTTTCCAGTCCAAATTGTTTTTGGACCTCGTCTTGTGGAGTAAACAAAGAGCTAAATCCAGGGAAAAAATGTGTTAATGTAAGTTAATGTATGCAAATGTGGTTTTATTCAGGTTAGTGCATAGTCGGAAATGAGTGAAACCCACATTTCGGCTTCGTTAAGCAGCAGTCTTTACTCACTTAAGCCTAATAAAGTTCACTTGAGGTTCGCTGGTGTAAACCTTAAAAAGCAGCTACTGTAATTTAATTCCTTTGCATAAAAAAAGAAAAAACAAAACTGACTAACGAAAATCCTCAATTCAATTTCACCCAGCTTTGGCAGAAAAGCTTCATATTTGAAACTTAAGTAGAAAAATGGATGAATAGCGAGCTGGCTATGATGATATGTTGTCCAATACAAAATAGATTTAAGAGTTTTTGAATATAAAAAAATTTGCTTCTTTTTCTTTTTTCCCCTAAAGATACTAACCCTCGAGTGTACTGACAACAGCAAAAATCCTTTAGGCAAATGGCAAAACCATAAATAATATTGTTCTTCCAGCAACTCAATTGATAGTTAATAGCAATCATTCCCCACCACAACACTTTACGGCACTGTACCATCACGCGTCTGCAATTTTATTAATTGCGCACCCATACGCGACACGTACGTAACTTTGCTTCTCTTTTCTTTATGACAAAAGAGTGGAGTGCCAAATCACTAATAAAATAAGTTTTAAATTATTTTGGCTTCTCGATTCTCCTAGTATAGGCATCCTAGTTGCAAAAAGCTAAGAGAAGACCCCATTTTTTGATAATTTTTTTTTCTTCAAAGTTGCTGGTTCTTCTATCTCAGGTGTATGATCAGATAATTTAAAACACATTGACGGGTTTTCTCGCTGCCCTTTCCAGAAAAACTAGTATAAGTAGTATTTGCCTACTGTATAATTATAGATTGTGTACATAAAATTGCAGGTACTCGCTGGCAAATTTTTTTTTTTCGCATCATAAATTGCATACAGGAATCCTTACTGGCTCTCGGCCATTAAGCTCTCAAATACACGAGACATAAAGCAATTTTAAATACTAGCAAGAGTGTATACAATTGCAGGTCGCAGCCAGCAACTACTGTAAATACTGTAGACGGAACAGTACTGAGACACATGTGAAAAACTGTAAACTACCGTTCTGCTTGAACAGAAAAGTTGTCGCTCTGCGGTAGATAGCAAGGTCTTAATGTCTCGAACAGTAAACTTCTACAATTTCATATTGCGAGCCAGGCCGAAATGACTATGGTATAAAATAAAAAATTAAAAATTAAAAAGAGAATGCTATTGACCAAATGAAGCACCTAGAATCTATTAAAATCATGTTCTGGTGTCCAGTTGACGGCTGAATATCAGTTGAGCCTTCAACTGTGCATTATATTACATATAAAAGCAAATCGAACTACTCAGCAGTGCCATCAGACCTTATAGTAAAAGAACTTATACTTGAGCAGTGTTAACACTTACCTTGTCAAAAATAATCTAGCAAGCTAGCTGAGCTTTTTTCATTTGAATTTGTTTCTGGGTAGTTTTCTTTTCATTTTTTGGTTTCAATAAGCGTTAATTTTAAGATAACTCGTACTTTTGTACCTGGTATGTAATTAAAACTCATCCACCAGGAGTGATAATTACTATATATATTTACTTTTTCAAAATAATTCTTGTTACTATAGTAGGCTGCAATTTTTGATGCTATGTGTTTGCCTCCTACCTCTAGCCATAAAATAAAATACAAAATAAGCAAGATGTCTGGATGGTCATCTAAAAATCGCTTCTTTTTGCGCTTCAAATATACGGAAATTTTTTATTGTAAATAATCTGGTTACAAGTTGTGATACAACTGAAAGGGTGTCGCGAAGCGATCTGACCCAAACTTTTTGCAACAAATAATTCAAGAAATATTTGTCATCAAAGAATTGACTGTGCTCCCAAAAAGTTCAATAGACCTGAAAAACCCATACTCCTTATTTTATTGATCACACATCTCAAGTTCATTCAAAGTAGAAGATGCATAATAAATATCAAATAGAGGAGGAGAGCACAAAAGATATACAGTCACTGTGGCAATAATCTGTATCACAATCATACCGATAAATTATTTATATCAACGTTTTTTAGTTGCTTTAAATTGACAAGTTTCAAGATATTAATTTCCCTTAATACCGGTTTTATCTAGAAAAAGCCAAGACCACAATGGTATGTTCACAGTTAGACTATATTAATAAAACTATGGCCAGACGCGGGTTACAAGAAAAAGTTCACTACTTGTGATGCTTCTCGCCATAAAACTAATTCTTGTCTGAAAGAGCTTTTTTTTGGAAAAAGAATTCATATTTTTTTTTAGATTATCATTCACCTGCACAATAGAGCTCAACTTGTGCATTATTACACAAACCTTAGATAGATATATGCTATTGCTTCTATAGTAATCATTTGTTTCAATGTTTGATACTATATATACATTTCGAATGCTTAGATCAAGCAACAGCTCTTTCAGGACAGTCTACGCTTGTTGGCTACGATCACCTTTTTCCAGATGGGGATCATCAGTTTCCCAGCCCTGGTAATTTTATTGGCAAACTAATTACGGGTCTCTTTCATCCATATGTCTACCAATATTATAAATGCGTCACGCTGCATTGCTTTGATCGGCGCTGAGTTGAATTTTCCTAGCTTTTGTGCAGTGCAGAGTTCAAACCTCTGGATCTTTTTGTCTATTAACCTGTTAGTCTATTATACCAGATGTAATGTTACTGGCATAAATATTGGCTGCACATACAGTATGTACAGCTTTTTTGCTTTTTTACTAGATAAATACCGTTAAAAATATCTCCAAACCTTCTCGTAGAATTAAATAGGTTTCTTGGCTTGAAAAAGAAGTTGTCTTTAAAAACTTAAACATTCAATCATTATCTTTTCCAACGATAGGCTGCTAGGCCAACCAAGGAGAGAATAAGCCCTTCATAGTTATTTTTTTCCCACTTTTTTCTTATTTCATTGAAGTTTGTGATAACATAAGAATTCTATTATATACCCTCAAAATCGATCTTTGCGCACAATCTTTTAGTCCATCCATTGCAGATTTGCTAAATATTGTAAAGTGTCTTGGTGGTTATTTGACATTTTTATACAAGTGTAAATGAACCCAAGAACAAGGGCGTTAGTGTCTCACATTATTCTATGCAATAGGTTTGTGTATATAAAAAACAGACGCCGAGATATCAACTTTTGAATTACTTCCAAATCTACCTGTTTTAATTTTTACATTTTATTGATAATCAACCTAGTCAGCTATTTTCTAAAAAACTATGAGACCCTGCTAGAGAATCTTTTGAAACCCCTAGGTCGAATATGGCTTTTAAAAAAAATTAATAAGCACCATCAAAAGTACTTGTAAAATCAGTGGCAGAAACAAATGTCACAAATTTTCATCGTTAATTTTTTCAACATCGTATATCTTGCTTCACAAGCTCATCAACTGCTAAAAACTTGTTTCACTTGCTACATCAGTTATTTAGGTCGGTTATAAGTTGATTCACGGGATTTATTATGTAGGGCAGCAAAAAGAAGCTATGCCAAAAAATGCAATACTTTCAACTTGATACAAATTACCAACTCCGCCCACAAAATATTTACTGTCAAAACTAAACCTGATTCTAGCTCTTGTTTTTAAATACGAGAAGTTTTGTTTATAAATTTATAGCGTAAAGTTATATAATTTGCTGCCTCACACTCCGAGTGCAGTGCCGTCCTACAAATTGCATTAGACCATAATCATTTCATGGTTTTTATATTCAGATCTCTAGGAAATAAAATCAGATTTCAGTCGTGTCTCATTCTTCAAGGATAAAAGCTAAGTAATTGTGCGCCAACTAAACCAAATTGCGAAGGTTTATTTTGAGCCAAAGCAACAAAAATACAATACTTGAAACACAGTTCAAAATTTCAGAGTTAGCTACTGTCAGGTTGGGGACTTGAGAAGCTTAGTAATTATATAAATATGGTTTTTCCCGCCCCCGAAGTTTCAAAAAAAATGAAGGAATAGAATTATTTTTTCTATACTAGCACCTAAAGGTTTACTCGTACACCACGGCTCCCCTTCGTGAGTTTCCACGTTATTCAAAAAATAATCGTGAAAGCTACCTAGCACTGCTTAGCTACGAACTGGATCTTATCCTGGTTAGTGACCAGCTAAAATATTGCCAATACTAAGTACGTACCTGTCACGACCACGTCACGTGAAAGTGCCGGGGACGTGATTACTGAGCTCAGGTACTGAGAGATTAACCCGTGTGTGTAAAACTAGCTTATTTCTCGCTGGTACAATCTACATGTTAGCCAGGAGATCAATCCATTAGAGTTAAGGTGTACTTACTAAGATGAGAATCCGGGATTCCTTATCAGATATTAGTGACGATAACTAGGATTGCTTGTGGTGCTTGGTTACGGTTTGCGACCTTCGATGGCGCTTTGAGACTATGAGTTCTCGTTAGCATTCGCTCATGAAGGGTTCCTCAGTTTAAAGGCGCTGACAGTACAACGTCTCCTTGCCAGGGGGGACGCCTAACCTACTCTTGAACAAGACCGCTACTTACGCGTACTGGGTACTTGGAGGCTTGCTGTGTTTGATGAACTATGCCGAAAGCAGCTGTGTTCTTCCTAGTCAGGGCTCCGCTTGTTCAAGCCTCAAATGTAATCACTCGATAGACGCTGCGTCGTATGGGCGAAACCAAAGGTGCTGTAAAAGTTGTAACTTGGTCTTAAGAGGGTTCTGGTAACTCGAGATAAACCTCTTTCAAGCGTGCTGATGCGGGTCTGTTGTCAGTGCTCCTTTGCCGTAATTCGATTGTGGGAGTCTGGAGGAGGTCAGGAGAGTTCTCCCGTTTCCATCCCTTCCCACAACCAATCGGGCCCAGAGGTAGCACTACGTAGCAACTCGCACATCAACATCTATTACCCAGCTCTTATATAATCAACACATGACTTCTAGTATTCTGAGATCCACACCCTATGCTTGGCCTGGGTTAGGTTACGCATCCTGGGATAAGGACCCAGGGTGACGTGACAGTACCGTAAATACGCATACCTATGCATCTGGCTTGTCAATGAAGACTCACACAGTTGATAATTTCGATATTTTACACGTGAATTAGCCTTGAAAATGAAGGTTCCTAGTTTCTTTTGAGTAAGGTACTACAGGTAGCTACTTGGACTTTGCTATCTCTGTCAGCATACTTGGCACAAACAAAAAAGCCTCTTGAATTCAATTATATGTGAGTTAACATTTGAAGCTGACTACATAAATTACCCTAAAATTGAGAACCTATTCGGCCACATACCGGGGTATGAGAAATTTCAACAAACTATCTGCCGCAATATTAATTAGACTACTGGCATAGTATCCAGCAATACATAACAAAAATTAGTAGAACAAAATGCTTGTATAAAAAGAACATACTCTCAAAAGCTCTCAGGGCGATTTACAAAATAGTCTTCGTGATGTGAGCTGATGATACAATGGTAAGACTTATTTTATCCCATGATTTTTTTTTTTTTTTTTGTTCATCAGTTATCTAGAAAAACCGTCCACACAGTACTCTTCTACTTTTATATTGTTTTCATGAGTTGTCTTGATATTGCTTCCATTGTGACTTAAATCCATGTTCTTGAAGTGTGGCTCCTGCAATATTCTCAATTGTGGTTTCAAAAAAAACTCCGATACGGGGAATCGAACCCCGAACTGCTCGGTGAAAGCGAACCGTGCTAGCCGTTACACTATATCGGACAGACTTTTTTTAGTTATAAAGAATTTCATTCTTCTACACTTTCTTTGGCAACTTAGTTAAAAATGCTGTTTTTTTTTTTTTTGTCAAACACGTCCTGGGATGACGCTAAACTCATCATTTATCCAAAAGGACGACTACTGATACGGCTGCGAATGAGCATTACTACCCTCATTCTGAGAATCCCTTGATGCTTTCATCTTTTCTGTTGAAGAGATGAATCCGAGGTGGTTCATGACAACAACAAAACGACAATTCGACAGAATGTCAAATGAAGACGACAATTTTATA
>JAJMRT010000085.1:0-23620 GCA_030558065.1 Geotrichum phurueaensis
AAAAAAAAAAAAAAAAAAAAAAAAAAAAAATGGATAGATAAAATGATGAATTTGCATTATCTCTATAATAACTTATATTTCAATATAATGTTGAAAATAACAGTTCTAACCATTATTTACTCATCTAAAAAGAGTAGATGCGCACTGAATGGTCTTCACTGGCCACAGCAAGTTGGAGACCCTTAACGCCATTAGTCCAAGAAATTCTGTTTACACGAGCAGCGGGAGTGATAGCCTTGTTGATAAGAGTGCCATTTTCAGGGAAAACATGCACCTTGGCTTCACCAGAAACTAGTTCGAGCTTGAAGGTGATTAAGTCACCAGTGTCCAAACCAACAGCCATGCGGTAGTCATTATTGCCAACCCTAATGATATCTATAGATGTCGCCGGAGTAGACAGTGTGGGAATAGAAAGAATATCATTGAATTCAGTGATCTTTCCATCAACAGTAGTCGAGCGCCAAATCTTGACCGTCTTGTCACGCGATGCCGTTGCAAAGTAGTACTCGTCATTATCATCTGTTTCAATCCAGCTACAATCCCAAATGATTCTGCTATGGCCTTTGCCAAATGTAAGCTGGTCAAGCTGCAGGTCGCCATTACGGGCCCACACTGACCAGGTACGATCACGACTCACGCTCAGAAGTAACTTATCATCAAAAGAAAATCGCACTCTGGTAATAGTGAGTGTATGGAAAGCAAGCGGGGAAGAAGCCTCCTGCCAGTTGCTGATGTCAGTTGTTCTGATAACAGCATGGTCTTTGGTGTTGGCCTTGCAGGCAGACACCAAAAGTTTGTTGTCGTGTGAGGAAGCAAGAGTGACCATCTCGTAACCGTGTCCGTAGATTTTTTCAATTTCTGGCCAGAGAGTATGTCTCTGCAACTGGTCTTCCAGCGGAGGCTTGGTAACATCCAAGCCATGCTTTGTGTAATCTTCTCCCACATATTCGTCTTCTTCATTATCGTTATCTCCACTCTCCGGCTGGTTAGCTGCACTAGAAGAAATAGCCTTGTTTGAAAGCGACAAGACAGGAACAGTGGCTACTTCAGAGTCGAGGGAGTTTGCATCAATAGTAAAACCTAACAGGTTATTTAACAGGTTGGCAATCACCTTAGTTGCTTTGAAAACACGTAAGATCTTTTCATCACCACCACTCACAAACAGTCCTGAGTTAAGCGGGAAAATGCACATCATATTGTAACCATGAATCTGAGGTCTTGACAATTCATACCAATCTCCCTCGTATGGCGCAAATAATCTAGTGGTCTTGTCTAGACTGGTAGTTAACACGTAATTACCCTGGGGAGACCACGAAATGTCAGTAACACTCTTAACGTGACCCGTAATACCATTCTTGGAATTCCAGAGTTCATTTTCCTTTGTACTGGAAACGTTGTCAAGAGTGTAGCACTTCCAAGAGCCCATGTTGGTTAAAGACACAATGTTAGAGTTGTCGGATCCAATCCAAGTGGAGTACCAGATACCACCATACGAACCAGTAGCTGTACTTGCACCCTTGCTACTGATCTCACCCAGTCTGGTTGCACACAACCAAACGCCTGAGGTGGTATCAGGAACCCACATCATCACTGAGGAGTCGGCTGAAGACGACATAAGCTTGATTTCCGTGGGGTGCCATTGCAAAGAGTAGACCCAGTCGTCGTGTCCAATAATCAAAGCATCAAACTTGATTGAGTAGGGTATAGCGGTCGCGAGCTTGTAAATAATATTAGAAAGCTGATCTTCATCGTTCTCGTCATCGCTATCGTTCTCGAGTTCATTCTTCTCCTTGATAATTGTTCCTTCATTGTCGTACTGAACTGTCCAAATTCTGATGTATCGATCCTGAGAGCCACTTGCTAGCATCAGGTTTCCATCACCTAGAGATTTAAACGCCAGGGATCTAATCCAGTCTCCGTGTCCCTCTAGCTTGTTGCTTAGCTTGAACCCGGTTTCGCTTGTTCCTGTGTAAATGCTGATAAATTTTGAAGTGGTACCAACTGCAATAACAAGTTCGCTTGTCTGCGACTTTGGCAGAATATGCATTGAAGAGGTTAAAGGAAGAGACATGAATCCAAGATCAATATCGTTAACAACTTCAACTGCAAACCCTCCCTCACCGAGCTTGTTGATTCGCCAGAAAGTTAAATGGCCATCTGCCGAACCAGAAACAAACACATTAGATCCCGTAGTTGTCGCAATGGTAGTCACTGACTTCTTGTGATGGTTATCGATATTCTCAATCAGCTCAAGCGCAATTTTGTTATTCTGTCTTTCAACCTTCCATAGCTTGATCTGACCATCAGAAGACGCCGAAACCATAATCTCATCGTCTAAAATAAATTTGATACAGGTAACTGCTAAAAGATGACCCTTTTGTGAGAATGAGATGTTTGTTGACTCCTATAATTCACGCTTGTTAGTTTGATTTGCTCAGATTCTTTTGGAGTTTGTGCGACATACTAATGGGCTCCAAATGTTAATAAGGGAACCACCTCCATACGCAAGGATTTCATACTTGGAGTTCCAGGCAGCACACTCAGCAAATCTGTTAGCACCAACTGTCACAAACTCAAGTTTCGCGTCCATTTCTATTTTTTTTTTACTGGTTTGTTTTTCTATGATCTTTTCTGAAGGTTTTATTCTCCGAGGTCAATTTTTTATTAAAAAAAAAAAAAGTTGCATACAAAATAAAAAATTTTATACTTCCAATCCGCCAATCTGGGCAAGGGCTTCAGCCGCACTTCCAGTTGGGGGTTGCCAACAGTCAAGAGAGCGCAACTGATATTAAAAATTAAAGCTGATTGAAAAAACCACAATAAAAACATAAATTACTTAATAATATATATTGACTTTGTCTTTACAATTTTCAAAGTCTAAAACCCTTTAAAATGATGTTGTTTCCCGACCTCCTTCAGTTTTCTGTCAATGTATATTTTCTGTTCAGCCTGCAGCTCAGCCAACGTTAAGACCACACGTTGGATAAACTCAAGACTGTTGTTCTTACTCGTCTTGGCCTTCTTTTTGACCACAGAGCCATTCTTACTTGTACCATTTCTGCTTCTGCCATGATTGAGCTTGTTGACTGTAATCCAGCGATCACGCGCAGGAAGACAATAGAGTGAATTAGTAACAATGGTAAAACTTTGGATAATTTCCTCTTGGACAGAAGCAAATGAAGGTGTCGACAAAAGCAGGGTCTCTAAGTGTTGGATCTTCATGTAGATGGCAGTGGCAGCTATTGAATAAGTTAGTGATTTGACGTTGGTAAAAATAAAAAATGTCAGTAAACATACCCTCTCTATAATTGGTGTGCTCAATACTCCATGAATACAAAGCGTTGTAGTAAATCAATGGATTGATATTGTCAGAAAATGCCTCTGTGTTTGAGGAAGAAAGTAAACTTCTGGCTAGAGCGTGATTTGCTTTGCGGGAAAAAAATTCATCGACAAGTTTGGTAAGACCCTCAAAACCAAAATGATTAAATTTGGTCAAATCTCCATTCTGAATCATTTCAGTGGCAAGGTTATCAATGTAGCTCAGTGTCTTTTTCTCCCGAATGCTGATTGGCAGATCCCTGTTGGAGTTATCCAGTTTTTCTTCGCGCAAATGCAGACGATCGAGCTCAATCAGCGCAGAATAAGCATCATCATAAATGCGCGCCTTAATAGCAGTTTCAAACATCATGTTGTAAACAGAGTAATGAAGTTCTAAAAGATTTTGATCTTCTAGCCCATCGCCTAATGTGAGAAACTCCGAGGCATCCTTGGCAACCAGAAGAGCTGTTGAATGAAAACCAGCTTTCGACGCAGCTCGGCAAACTCCAAGAAAATAGGCAGTCTGGCCATGTCCAAAGTTTGAACTAGTATACGATAGGACGAGCAATGATTCCACAATAGTCAAGTCATTGGCGTCAAGAGAGTTTTTACCAAGATCAGCCGCTACCTTTTTAAACAATGATCGAGCTTTAAATGCTTCACCGCTTCTCAAAAATATGTTGGCTCTTAGAAAATTTGCAAGACTATTATCAGGAAGATATCTGGAAATCTCTTGCGCTTGTGCCACAAAACCATGAGACAAAAGTTGGGTGATAAAAAATGGCGATAGACATTTCCATGCTGTGATGTCTCGATACTTCCAAATTTCTTGAAGTGCATGACCAAATCCTGTGCAGCTTAACTGTGTGGTCAACTTGTAATGATCTCCAGTAGAGATTAGCTTATTGAAAAAAGAGAATGAAGTTTCAGGTCTAGAAGCAGAAATCGAACTGACTACTGACATTTCGTCGTAGCTTAAAGAATGACTCTTTACTCGAAGATTGATAACATCAGACAAAGCCTTAATGGATTGAAATAATGAGGCAAACTTCTTAAAGAAAACGGAACTTCTAGATGAGCTAGTGTATGTCAATGCTAGACTAAGAAGTAACACATCGGATGTAACCAATTTGAACGTTAAAAGAAGATCCTTCAAAGTGTTAGACAAAATAGTAGCTCCAAACTCAGTCAAGCAGGCATTATCGGTTTGATCCACTTTGACAAAATTGGTAAGAGCACCTTTGAAAAGAAACTTAATGGGTTCAGACAAGTCACCAATAGACTCAAGCTCATGGTGAAGATTTTCTAATGATTCTTCAGAAAAGTGCACCTTGAGAACACTAGAGAATAAAACTTTCATCTTTTCCTTGGCATCATTATGACTGGAAAAGCTAGTCTGTTCGGTTATGGCTGCGATAGCTTCATTAAAATGGAGATGAGGAAGATTCTTGCGAAAATTATAAATAATGTTGGTAAATCGAAGGACTCTGTCGATAGCTTCGTGTTCGGTTCCCAAAAAACTATGAGATAGTTTGCTAGTGATCCGTTCATTAGGTTTTGGAGATTTATTGTAATAACACAGCTCTACTGGCAAAGCTGGTCTCACAATTGAAACAAACGAAGACTTCACGATGAGATAGATGCCTAGAGAAGAATCCCATTCTAATGATAGAACCTCATTACCATGGCGTTGCAGCTCTGAGCTCAGACGGTCAAACCGAGCCCATTCCTTGGCTAAATCATTTCTGTATGTATTGTAATCGAGCGTTGAGTCTTTGGTGTATGCAATAGTTACCGCCGTTCCCACGGTCTGAGAAACCTTGTCTTCTAGAGTCTGCTCGCCATCTACCAGCTGATTTGATGGCAGACTGACAGCATAATGACTTCCATAGATGCTCATTGCAGTTTCTATCGTCTTAGGAGTATAGCCGGTAGGTCCGAAAATCTTGTTAAGATATGTTGTGTTAATATCTTCCTGTGTGTTCTCAGCATCAAAGTATTGAGCATCAGAATCGTCAACTTCGCAAGAGAGGCACCAGAGCGGATCTGTGTCAGCATTTTTAAGAGGGAGTGAAACTTGATAAAACGCAGAGCTGGTGTTACTCTTCCACAAAATAGCGAGAAGCAGATCATTATCGTTATCAACCACTTTGAAATCCATCACCAACCATGTAGAAAAGCTATCTGGAATCTTGGGAACAATCGAGTATTCCTCACCAAGATTGGTTAGAACTCCATTTTCGCGAGTGAAGTCAAAATTAATTTGCCAAGTCTGGAAAACCCCATCGCCAAACGGCAAGAGTGTCATTAAGTAGCAAGACCGAATTTCAGCGTATCGGGAGTCCCAATCAGTGACTCGCAATAGATTTAATGGTGACGGCCCTAACTGTCTGAGAGTTTTCGAATTTTCATAATTGTTTGCGGTGTCTAAATGGTGCTCTTCGATGAAAGTTAAGTTTTTCAAAGACCATACTTTTAAGCTATTGTTGATCGAAACAGTGATGAGGAGCTCGGCCTGAGGAACGGACGCAATTGAGATGACTGTTCTTGCCGATAAACCAGGATGTCCTGGGACTTTGTCGTTGCTTCCCCAGTTTAATATCCGCGAAATACCAAAACCAGTAGATGTATCGGTAAAAACATAAGAAGATATTGAACCCAATGGGCTTGAGCGCTCCAGCAAAACAAGACTTCCGTCAATGATGCTGACAACAAGCTTTTGCGAAGAGAGTGCATAGAGCAAATGAGGCTTCTTTACATCGAAGGGAAAGGGGAATATAATATTCCTCCAATTGCGAAAATTGTCTTCTGTGAGGCTGGTAGGCTCATCTGTAATATTTTCGTGATCTTTAATAACAAACTCAGAAAAACTGAACGAGAGAGTGTAAAGGTAGCCGGGCTCTGTGATGAAGTCAATGACGATACGATCAGAATCTTCGCTGATGACAATACAGTTGTCATTAATACGAGTCGGTGAGTGAATTCTAATTTTTCTGAACTGCAAACTGGTGTTGGAGTTAAAATCAACGGGATCCAGTTCAATAGTCTGGGACTTTCGCAGCAGTCTCCATACAACAGATCGCGGTTGATTCAGCGAAGCGTCGAAATTATGTCGAATAAAAGTTGATCCAGAAGTAGCGACTTGATTGAGATAGTATAAATCCTCTGCATCTTCTAAGCCCTCTTTTAAAGAACTGATTGATTTTCTTCTTAATGCTTCACGTGTTAGCAGTCCACTCTGGTCGCGAGATGCTTGCGGGACATGAACATCTAGCACGGAGGCATTGGTATTTTCTGTTTCCGACAAATTGGCATTAGTCTCCTTGAATGATTTAATAACCACCATTTCTTCTCTATGGGTTTAAAAGGCGATTGTTAAAGGAATACAGTTGTACAATGAGGGGCGGTGAGGGAAAGTTGCTGAAATAGGCGATGGAGTTGTAATTGACGATGGTGTTGAAGGTGTTTTGTTTGTTGTTTGAATTGAAAAGTTTTAGGGTTTTTTTCCTTCTTTTCCCAACCTCTTAGTTACCCTTACCCATGTTCTTTCTCAAGGTTATTGTCGCGATAGGAACCGCTATACTTGCCTGCTGCTACTTGAACACAGGAATAATGAGTGATGATACAATTAAAAGACACAACGATATTGTGACAAACATTTTTTTAGAATTTCCGTCTTTTTTAGGGCCTAACCATCCCCCCT
Source organism: Geotrichum phurueaensis (assembly GCA_030558065.1). NCBI lineage: Eukaryota > Fungi > Ascomycota > Dipodascomycetes > Dipodascales > Dipodascaceae > Geotrichum > Geotrichum phurueaensis. Next base: position 7,022 of record JAJMRT010000085.1, read on the forward strand.
CTGCTGAACCCATACTTCCCAAGAAGATTTTTCTTGTTGGAGACTCGTTAATTGAGCTGTCAAACGACCCCTTAAATACATTCCCTTTAGGTTCTGCTCTCTCTCATCTGTTTCGCAGAAGAGCTGATGTTTTAAACCGGGGTTTGTCTGGCTACAGCTCAAAGTGGATGGATAGCCAATTTCATCGGATAAAGATAGAATTGGCAGAGCTTAGACCAGACCAGGTATTCATGGTCGTGATTTTGATGGGAACAAACGATAGCGTCTTACCAGGAAATCCTCATCACGTTCCTGTAGATGATTTTAAAAACAATTTACGTGACTTGGTAAGATATGTGTCTACATTGGCCCCTTCTGCAGCTATAATTGTTGTGTCGCCTCCTCCTTGTTCACAAAAGCTTCTTAACGACAAAAATTCTAAATTATCCAAATCCGGTCGGGCAAGATCAAACGAAGCGGTACAGTCTTATGTGGCAGCAGCTCAAGATGTTGTATTAGCAATCAATCTACCGCTAGTCAAGTTTGTCAATCTTTATGAGGCACTTACCAAGACGACTCTTCCAATAGAAAAGTACTTGACCGATGGTGTTCATTTAAACGGTGAAGGTTATAAGGTGCTTTTTATTAGTCTTGCCGAAATATTACGCTCGCTAGGTAGCCGACTTATGGCTCTTCCAATGATTGAGCCTCACTTTTCATCAAAAATAAATTAAATACAAAAAAAGGTTACGGATGCTTATCCTCTATTGATGGTATTACCGGAGCCCTTAGGGTTAGCCTCAACAAACTCATCCCATTGTCTAGCTTTATAAGTTTTTTGGTCAGCCTTTTCTTCGTCATCCTCATCATCGGAACTGTCATCCTTCTTTGACGAAGGGCCACCGCCCTGGATAATGCCGCCACGCTTCATTTCCTCCTCCAAATACTCCTCTACTGACATAGTGGGAAGATGTTGGCCAGTGCCCATAACACTGCGCTGGATCTGATCCCTCTTGGTTGAGACAATTGTAAAGGGACGATTAACCTTGCCGTCTTTGGAAAGAACAGGAACGGTTTTGTTGGTAAGTCGGGCTTCCACTCTGTCCGTGTATCCTTTTTCAAGTTCTTTCGAGTCAAATCGCTCGTCCTTACGCGCTTCTATGCCATGCTGATCTACCGTGATAGATCCTGGAGGCGGGAAACGGGCAACCATTTCAAGCTCAGTGTTAAGCATGTCAAGAGACGAGACAGCCTCAACTGCAAACGACTCTAATCTCGCAAATTCTGCTTCTCTAAGAGTTTCCTCGTCGGTAGATGAACTTAGTGCTTTGATTTTTTCCTGTAATTCTTTTGCCTTTTTAAATCTTTCAATCTTTTCAGCCCGCATGGTAGCAGGATTCGTTGATTTGACATCGCCGAGTGTGATCTTGCCAGTAGTCAACGTTTCTTGAATACGTTTCGAAAGCACGTTTTCAAGCAAGTCGTAGTTTCGTAGATTCTTTAAAAATTTGAAGTAGTAATCAATTGCTAGTTTGACTGTCTCCAATCTCGACAGCCGCTGACTTTTTTCGGTGGTTTTTCCCATGTAGTACTCGACAGAAAGAAACTTGATGTCAGTGGTGGAAATGTCTTCTCGGGACTCATTATCGCTAAAAAGAGAAAGCTTGTATACAAATTCTTTGCATTGATTAAAAGATTTCAATGTCTCTGCAACGAGCTGTTGATACTCCGGACTATCAGGGCGGCTTGGGAGTGATTTGAGTGATTCCAAGAGCGTGTGTGCGTGCTCAAACTCCTGGCGTAGTGTGCGTCCTTGACTCATAATTTTTAATGAAAATAAACGGTTGAACTGTGACGACCTTTGGAAGCTAATATCTAAATCCTTGTTAATAATACTTTGATGATTTGTCCCTTTTTTGCTGGCTGTAGCGGACTCTGAGCTCTTTGCGTCGCATCGTGGGGGGGTGGAAGAAAAGAAAACGCATCACAACCTCCCACGCGATAACCACAACGGTAACGTGACTTTGCGTTTCAATTATGTGGTACCATGGTGGTGGTGGGGGGTCAGTAATTTACAACAACATTAGTAACAGAAAGAAACTTTCATTGCCAATAAGAAAATCTACGAAAAAAACTCCAATTTTATTCTTCTCTTTTTATCCTTTTTTATCACAATAACCCTTGTCTTAGAACAAAGTCTCCTAAGCGTTATTTTTAACCAAGGGTCCGTAACAATAATTATTGAGCATGAAAACTCTTTGGTCCTTTAGTAGCATTAGGAAGAGAAGAATAAGATGGAAAGGATTGAAAAATAAGATCAATGTAATTCATTGATTAAGATCGAATGTTAGAAAGGTGTACAAGGATTCAACTTTTATTAAGAGGAAACAGTGAGGTTCATCATCGTTCGAAAGAAGTATTTATACCCCTACAAATCCCACGTTTTCTCACTGGAAATGAAGGAAAAGTCTAAACCAACACATCAAGCCTTTAAAATTCAAAAAATAACAACTATTCAATCAAGACTGTTTATTTAAATTTCTTCTGTACTAACAACTGGGCTTTCACAACAATACTATAACAATCACTAGTTTCTTAGTCTTTCTATTCGGTTTGATCTCTGAACTTGAGCTGAAATAATAATTCCGTAATAATCGTGTTATCACGTGATACTCTTTTTTTTTATATTCTTTTTCCTCTTCGTCTTCTTTTCGCTTTTGTTTCACCATCGTCTTACCCCGCAAGCATACTCACCATACAATGACCGCTGATACCACCCTTCCCGGCCCCTACCTTAACAACGATAAGACTTCTTTTGCTTGGCCCTCAGCCCGCGACAGATGGCCCTCCATCATTGAGTCGATTATCAAGGATGTTGAGCAAACTATGGAAGAAACCGTTCTTGCAATTGAAAAGGAAAAGGAAACAGGTGCTGAGAAAGAAGAGCAGTCGGTTCGAGTTCTTTTGTTTCAAGAGAAAATTGAAGAAGGCAACATCATCATTGCTCAAACCACCCAATTGCTGGAAGACCTCAAAACTGATAAGCCTCTGATTCCCTTTGAAAGCACTGAGGTTGATCTCCTCGACTACAACAAGGAGCTTGCTAGAATTGGACCTTTGACTTGGCTGACTGCCCCTTGGCTTTTTTCTGAGTGCTTCATGTACCGCAAGCTCGCATCCTTTTTTACTGCTCAGAAGCGCTGGGTCACTTACGATCCCTACGCTCGTCAGAAAGATGATGCTTTCAAGGCTTCAAAGGAAGGTGTTTATGAGCTGGCGCTTCGTTACAAAGACCTCGCCCACCAGCTTAAGACGCACAGAGTCACCCCTGAGTCTCAAAGACTACTGTTTAGAGAATTTACCGATATTTCTCTCTGGGGAAATGCCACTGATTTGTCACTCTTGACCAACGTTGCTCTCGATGACATCAAGAGTCTTCAGGGTGCCGAGACCAGAAAGAAGAATGAGGCCAATATCCTTGTTAATGACCTTGATAAAGCATATGAGTCTCTTCTTGCTAAGAGGGAGGCTACCACTCCCGTGGGTGAGACTGTCAGAGTTGACTTTGTCCTTGACAATGCTGGTTTCGAGTTTTTTGCTGATACTGCCTTTATTCTCTACCTGCTCGATTCCAAACTTGCTGACACTGTCATTGTCCACCCCAAGAATTACCCTTGGTTTGTCTCTGATGTTCTTCCTAATGACGTTCTTACTCTGTTTAGTCACCTTAGCAACAAGAACTTTTTCACTGACGCTGAACATAGAGCCGATCTTGACGCTTTTGCTGACAGACTTGTCAAATACCATGCTGATGGCAAGCTTCTGATCCGCACCAGCCCATTTTGGACCACTTACCACACTTTTGACGAGATCAGACCTGATGGTGCCGGCAAGGCTGTCTGGGAAGATCTTAAGGACTCTGATTTGGTTGTTTTCAAGGGTGATCTCAACCACCGTAAGCTAATCAGAGACCTTGAGTGGCCTCGCACTACTTCCTTTCAGACTGCTATTGGTGCGCTCGCTACTAGCGGTGTCAAGGTTCTCACCTTACGCACCATTAAAGCTGATGTTGTTGTTGGCCTCCAAGAGGGCGTTGATGCCGAGCTCGAGAAGAAATGGGTTGGAATGGGCAATGAAAACAAGCTGGGCTGGGCTTACAGTGGCAAGTGGGCAGTCATCCAGTTTTCGGATGGTAGTAACTAGAATTTTAAGTGTCTGTAGAATTAAGATTTTCATGAATTAACAAGACGTGTCTATTATGTGCTATTTATTATTACAGGAAGGGCGTAACCTAAGTTAGTAAAAAAGATCACTGCCATAGGGGAGCTTATGGATTTCACCAACAGTACCAACGGCAATATTGCCGCTAGAAATGGCAGAAGCAGCCTTAATTACTGCATCAACGGAAGAAACATTAATGTCCGTCTTTTGAGTCAAAGCAGCAATGGAGGATCCCTCGGTGTTCTCAGCCGAGACAAATCTAAGACGGTTGACAGCCTTTTGGATTAGGTCAATATCAATGGTGCTCGATACCTCTCTGATCTCTCTGGCAGCAAAGCGGACGGCCTCATTAACTTGTGCAGAAGAAGGGCCACTGATGGTAACGGCAAGGACAGCCGCATCGGAGTAAGAGGTATAGGTCGTGTCAATCTTGGTACCAGTTTTGGCAGCAACGGATCCAAGCAACGAGCTACCTGAGGCCCACTTGATAGATGAACTACCGCCGAGAATGTTAGCAACAACAGCAAGTGCAGAAGACGGGGTATCAGTGGGAAAAGCAAGGGTCACGGCATTGGGACCGGAAGCTCTAATTCTAATATCACCAGCATAGATCTTGGTTTCGAGAGCCTCGAGCTTAGCACCCTCAGCTAGGCCACCAAAGTGCTCACCAACGAGAGCATTAAAGTCCTTCTCAACGACGGAGAAACCAGCAACAGTAATGTTTGCCTTGGTGTAAGCAGCCTTAGCGGCTTCTTTGATCTGATCGATAGAAACAGGGCTGTGCTTGTCAACGTAAAGACCGTTACCAAGACCGGTTCTGAAGGCAGCCTCATAGGCAGCGGTGCGCGATCTAGTAGTAGCATCAGCAGCAGCAACCTCGGCCTCTCTCGCAGCCAAAGGGAGAACATCCTCATCGAGCTCGTACTTGTTGAACAAAGTGTTTTGAAGAACATCACCAAGGGCTTCAACATAAAACGGCAGATTCTTTTTCAAAAACTTGGCGCGAAGCACAATGTTGTCGTGATCGTGGAACGTCTCGACCTGGCCACCAAGCAGCTCCGACTCACGCGCAAAGCGCAAAGCCGACCGATTTGCAGTGTTGCGAAAAGCAAACTTTTCAAGTAAATGAGCAACACCCGGCTGTTGGTCAAAGCGAGAGCCAGCATTGACAATGACAGAAATTTCGGAAACCGGTGCATCACTTGGCTTGACAGCGGTCTTAATGCCAGAAACGGCGCCGGTAGTGTAGGCACGGCGGCCAATAGCAATACGAGAAGCTCTAATAGCAGAGAGCATTTCTAAATGATGAGAAAAAGTTAAAACAAAACAAAAGATGATAATAGTCAACTGCTTTTTAAGAACAGGACTATCTTAACTATAACCTACTGTGTAATGTTGTACGTTCAGGAACAGCTGGTGCCTGCGATATTGGAAAATCGGTGAGTCGATGGGCATAAACGGTTTCCACGGATTTTTCATACACTTTAAAGTCACGTTATCAAAATAGAGTATTATGCTTTAAGTTTTATAGTTGATACTCTATATCTAAGCTACAAGTTTTACGTTGTCATGGCAACACAATGTAAACACAAGCAATAACAAAACCTTCACTCTTGATCTCGCACATCTTTTCACCGACTCTCACAACATTTCTAGCTTATAGCTCATCAATTATTACCTTAAGCTCTCTTCAATAACCATGTCCAGACGGAAATCATCTCTTATTGCGCCTGGCTACAAGGCCACTGACAAGGATGTTGAGCAACTTAAATCGCTGGTTGCACAGGTATTTCAAGAATCACAAAAGACCATTGCCAGTCACCGGAAACTCATCATCTCGCTGACCAACATTCAAGAGCGTGCTATTGAGGCTGATCTTGAGGCAGTTTTCACCAAAAATTTTTGCAAGTGTTTGAATCGCTTGCTGCCAGTTAAGCGAACCGAGAAAGCTGCCGAACGCGTGGTCAAGCTTGTCGAGGGGTTTTCAAAACACATTCAAGAAAAGTACGCGCCAAAGGAAGCCGATGAGGACGATGATAGCGACACGGTAGCATCGAGGTTTACTGATGACGTTGTGAGGCACCTTCTTAGAGGTGTGACCTCCAAGGATAAACTGGTTAGGGCGCGGTCATGCCAGTTGATTGCAGCAATTGTGAACGGCTTGCAAGAAATTGACGACGAGCTTTACGACAGTCTCAAATTTCATCTCAGTAGCAGGTTGTACGACAAGGAACAGGCGGTCCGATTGAACTCAGCTCTTGCATTAACTCGACTACAAGATGACCCTGACAATATCACTGATGGTACATTCTCAATCACTAAACTGTTGCTAAATCTGCTTCAGCACGACTCCAGTCCTGAGGTGCGGCGGGCAATTCTATTTAATTTAGAAAAGAGCTCGCTGAATCTGCCGTATCTTTTGGAACGTGCCTCGGACATCCATCCCACAAACAGACGGTCAGTTTATGCTCGAACTATTAAAGAAATTGGAGATTTCCGCCTACTCAGCATCGGTATGAGAGAAAAGTTACTCCATTGGGGCTTAAAAGACCGTGATCCCAGTGTGCGAAAAGCTGCAACAAAAATGTTTCTTGGGCTTTGGCTGCATAATGCAAACGACGATTTACTTGAGCTGTTAGAGCGCCTTGATGTTCTAAATAGCAAAATTGCTAGTACCGCAATGGACGTTTTCTTCACCAACAGACGTGATGCTCTTGATAAGATGGAGTTTACTGACGAATTCTGGAAAAATCTTACACCTGAATCGATTTTCCTAGTCCGCAAGTTCAACGATTTTTGTGTCAAGGAGAAGCTCTCGCAGCTGCTAGAAGAACGCATGCCCGAGCTTACTAAGATTGGATTTATTATTGAACACTACTTGCAGTTGCTCCATGAGGATACCTCGGATCCTGAGTTGGAATTCATTGTTGAGCAGCTACTGACAATTGCAGAGACTTATGACTATGGTGATGAAATTGGTCGCAGAAAGCTTAACAGTTTGCTTCACGATGCGCTCCTCAACAATGAGTTTAACGATACGCTGATTAAGTGTTGTGTAGCCATCATTCGCAAGATCTCAGTCAAGGAAAGTGATTTTTCGCAGTTTATTGTTGAGCTGGTGTCTGATATTCGCGATCCTTTCATGGCCAATAAAAAGGATGACGAAGAAGATGAGGATGAATCTGAAGATCATGCTGAAAAAGAGTTGTTAGCTACAATCAAGAGTTTATCCATTGCTCAGAGCACCCTTGAGTTGGTCGAACGGCCCATTGAAGAAAATGTCTATCTTTCCTCCTTACTTGACACCCTGATTATTGACTCCGTGCGAAATCATGAGTCACGTATCCGAGAACGTGGTCTTTTTTGTTTAGGTCTATGTTGTTTGTTAAGCAAGAAGCTTGCCATTGACAACATTTTGCTGTTTGGTCACTGTTACACTAAAGGTGATACCAATTTGAAGATTTTGGCAATCAAGACTATCAGTGACATTCTCACGATTCATGGTACCCAGATTCTTGATCTCGAAGAAAGTGTCGATACTTTGACTATATACAAGATGTATTACAAGGCGGTACGAAACGATGACGACCCTGATACCCAGACTGTTGCTGCCATCTCTCTTTGCAAATTGCTCCTTGCTGGTATTATTAACGAGCCAGATTTGGTTAAGACTCTTGTTGTGGTCTACTTTAATGGCAATTCATCTTACAATCAGTCCCTCCGTCAGGCACTCACTTACTGTATTCCTGTGTATTGTTTCTCCTCGTCTGAGAACCAGAAGGTTATGGCTAGTGTTGTGGTTGACTCTGTGCGGCGACTAACACTACTCTACGAGACCGCCGATGTTGAGGAGATGTTAAATCCGACCCAGATCCTTCAACAGCTGATTGATTGGACAAACCCAAGTCGGGTAGTTCACCTCAACAGCAGTGGTCAGATGGCTGACGGTGGTGGCAAGGATGACGTGCAGTGCTATGTGGCTATTGACATGATGAACCGGCTGCTAGATGACAAAGCACCCGGCAAGGATGAGCGCAAAGGACTGATCAGCGGGTTTACACGGCTCTATATCCCGGATACGACGCCGGTAGAGCAGTTGAAGGAGCTGTTCGAGCTGGTCGACGAATACATCAGCGAGGGCGACATTACTGAGGCATACGCAAAGAATGCGATGCAGCGTTTCTACAATGAGATAAAGAGTACGATAGAGCGTGCTGAGCAGTTACTTGTGGCCAAGCCAGAGGAAAAGGATGAGGAAGAGTTGGTTCTGATCCATGGAGCAAACGAGACGCCAGATGACAACACACAAAAAGATTCTGAAAAGAATTCCGAAAAGGATACCAACCCTGATGATAAAGAAGCCCGTGAAGACGAACTCCAGCCTGCTGAATCCGACCCGTTTGCAGAAATCGCGGAAGGACCTGCCGAGTCATCATTGGTTGCTGAACCAGTTGCAGAGGTTGAAGCCGAAGAAGAAAACCAAGACGAAGATGTTGTCGCCAAAGCTGACCAAGAACACGAAAACGAGGAATCTGTTCTGGAGCAATCAGTGCAAGAATCCGAGGCTTCCGAGTCAGAAGATGAGGCAATCTTATATCAGAACAATGAGAAAGAGCCAGAGAAAAAAGAGGACGATGATGATGAAGAGGAGGAAGAAGACGATTTTGATGATGATTTGATTCCGCAAGTTAAAAAGGAATCCAATAGCCGACGCACCAGTGCGAGCAGCCGCACCAGCGATACTGTCCCCACCACGCGAAGCAGCCGCAGCAAATCGAGGGCTTCTGCTCAACCCGAATTAGTCGAAGAGGCGGCTAGAGTCAAGTCTAGGTCAACGCCCAAGGCTTCTTCTAAAAACAAGGCAAAGTCCACCAAGGACAAATCGCTTTCTAAAGACAAGACGTCGACTAAGGAGATGTCCAAATCCAAAGACAAGTCCAAATCTCACAAGAGCAAGAGTAGCAGAATCAGCAACGGTGACGATGAAGATAATGATAGTGACCGTCCAAGCAAGCGCCAACGGCGCACGCCTCGTCACAGCCGCTCAAAGTGAGATGATGCAATTGTCATTGACAACTAAAGATCTGATCTTGTGATTGAACTCTCTCTCTCTCTTTTTTTTTTTTTTTTACTTTTTTTTTTTTTACTTTTATGGCTATATATATTTATTTAATTTTAATAGTGCTTAGTTTTTGCTTCTTGATTCTTTTTTGTGTTTGAAATGTTGATGAAGTAATAATGGTGAGATGTCAACTATAACGATGGTTGGACGTGAAGCTGCGCGTTAGATTAATCAGTCTACAAGTTTATGCTTATAAGTCATCTATCTTTTCTTTTTAGGCAGATCAGGCCGGTGGCGATAATAAACACCCGTATATCACTCTAGCTGGGGCTTTCTAATATTAAAAATGATGCCCGATACTAAGGGAATATCCTGCAAGAATACCCTGGAAGGTCCTCCCTTATGCCTCCTATCTAATTTGATTGTACACATGTGGGCATTGTTACTGACAAAGAGTTTGCAAAGATACGAGGTGGGCAGAAATGTGCATGTGAAATGGTATTTCGACTGGTTTCCTCTAAGGCCCGTAAATATGGGCTGCTATTGTTGTTGTAGAATTCTCTCAGGTGCTGTTTCCTTCTTTTTTTTTTTTTTATTGTCATCATAGGTGATTTTCTTACTTCTCCTCGCGCTTCTCCTGTTCCTCGCTTACCAGCTCTTGCTGCCTCGTATCTGTCGTTTACCCCCAATTGGACACGACAGGCCTTATAGGCAATCTGCTTCAATTTGGGGGTTAGTTACCTAAAAAAGCATTTTGCGATATATTGAAGCCAACCAACGATGTAAATATTTTCTTAATTAGATAGCTATGTTCGGTTGTAGAAGAAAAGGCCCATCGGAAGTGAAAAAAAAAAAAAAAAAAAAAAAAAAAAACGCGTTGTGTTGTGTTCCTGTCAGGGGGTCGAAGACGTGAATAAATCTCGAACAAGCTTGAAGGCTGGTTCGGGTTAGATCTCAATCCCGGTCTGCAGCCAGAAAACCATTTCAGATCAGCACATAGAGCCCATTTACCGCACCAACCCTCCGACAAGAATCTAGTTCAATGGACGCCTACTAAGTCTTCCCTCGGTGAAAAAAAAAAAAAGGAATGTTGACAATTCAGTGAATGCCAGGTATTTTTTTTTTTTCTTTTGTTTATGGTTCCCTTCGTTTATCGTTTTTGGCAGTCGTGGTTGGCAGGTGCTGCTGCGGCTTCTCCTGACTTTGATGATTTCGCTGTTCAATTGAAATTTTCAAATCAGAAATATTTCAACCACCTCATTCCCTCCCTTTTCTTCTTCTTCTTTTCCCTTTTCCTTTTCTTCTTCTTCTTTTCTTACACATCTTGTCTCTCTTTCAACACTCTACCCTCTTCCCCTTCTCCCCTTTACGTTTTTTCAACAAAATCTTTCCATAATGGCTACCAAACTTGCCCCCAAGGACTTTAAGGCCGATGCCGAATTTGCCAAGGCCATGCATGGCGCTAACAATGCTAGTAAGACCGGTTTCTCCTCTCTCGCGAGCAAGAATGAGGATGCGCATCTTGCTGCTGTTGATGGTTACTTCAAGCATTGGGATAACAAAACCTCTGAGACCCAGACCGAGGAGGACCAAAAGACCAGACTCGAGGACTACTCTGCCCTGACCAAGCACTACTACAACCTCGCTACTGACTTTTACGAGTACGGTTGGGGTACTTCTTTCCACTTTTCCCGTTACTACAAGGGTGAGAACTTCAAGCAGGCTACTGCCAGACATGAGCACTACCTCGCTTACAAGATGGGCATCAAGGCCGGCATGAAGGTCCTTGATGTTGGTTGTGGTGTCGGTGGCCCCGGCCGTGAGATTTGCCGTTTTACTGACGCCAATATTGTTGGTCTTAACAACAACGACTACCAGATCCAAAAGGCCACTCACTACGCCAAGGTGCAAAAACTTGATGATAAGCTTTCTTACGTCAAGGGTGACTTCATGCAGATGGACTTTGCTGACGAAACCTTTGATGCTGTTTACGCTATTGAGGCTACTGTCCATGCCCCCGTTCTCGAGGGTGTTTATGGCGAGATCTACCGTGTTCTCAAGCCCGGTGGAACTTTTGGTGTCTACGAGTGGGTTCTGACCGACAAGTACGACGAGACCAACGCGCGTCACCGTGAGATTGCCTACGGTATCGAGGTTGGTGATGGTATCCCCAAGATGTACACCCGTGAGGTGGCCGAGGAGGCACTCAAGAACGTTGGTTTCGAGATCCAGTACCAGCAGGATCTGGCTGATGTTGGTGATGAGGTCCCCTGGTACTACCCGCTCGCCGGCGAGTGGAAGCACGTGCAATCGCTCGGTGATCTTTTCACCATTTTCCGCACCTCGAAGTGGGGTCGCTACCTTACCACCGAGGGTACCGGTCTGCTTGAGAAGCTCAAGATTCTCCCCGCTGATACTAAGAAGATTACCATTGCGCTTGAGGACGCTGCTGTGAACCTTGTTGATGGTGCCAAGTTGGGCATTTTCACCCCTATGATGCTTTACATTGTCAAGAAGCCCGAGGAGAGCAAGTAGACATCAACGACCTTGGCCATGGATATTTCTTTTTTCCTTTCTCTCGCAGCTAAGCGAGATCATGAGGGTTAGTGGGATCATGTGATATGAATGAATAATTTTAGTTAATTTTGTCGTAATACTTTAATAATAATAACTTAATCTAACTTGGCATTTGCACGATAAAACATAATTTATTGTTTCAAGTCTCATTTAAAACTATATGTATATATATATACATGTGGGTTTGTGGTCTTAAAACCCCTTGTTTGTCAACAAAAAAAAATAAAAAATAAACAAATCACAGAAAAAAAAAACAATAAAGTTACCCTGCAGTATCGGTCTGATTTATGGGTGGTCCGATTACGGCTGAATCAAGACGCCCACGTACACCAAAGATAGACCCTTATGCGCGCATCGCAGCTTTCATGAAAATTAACTAAAAGAAGGGAAGGAAAAGCCTGCGTAGACAGATCAAACGTGATTATAATTACTACTACTACCACCACTACTACTACTACTACTACTACTACTACTACTACTACTACTACTACTACTACTACTACTACTACTACTACTACTACTACTACTACTACTACTACTACTACTACTACTACTACTACTACTACTACTACTACTACTACTACTACTACTACTACTACTACTACTACTACTACTACTACTACTATTACTACTACTATTTCTATTTCTGTTTCTATTCTGATTACCATCTATTACTATTACTATTATTACTCTTACAGCTGTTGTTGTTGTTGTTGTTTCCTTGTTCTTAAGGGCCCCAGCAAATGGCAATCTCTTAAACCCTTGAAAGGAGAAGAAAATGTCATCTTTTTTAAGAACAAGACGAGGCGTTAACATTTACCATAGATATATAAATATGATCAAACATATGTTTATACTACATATGTATATATATTTATTTTCAACTGTAATCATAAGGATGCCGTTTTGTCCCTCGTTTCCAATAGAGATCGGCATTAAGATCTCCACTGCCCAGTTTTTTTTTTAAAAACAAAAAATGAAAAACAAAACACAAGCCGTTGCCACGTAACTTCACAATGCAAGTGATGCTGACTCCACAGTGTAATCTGCAAATAAAGAACTTAATCCCATTCTAAATTCCATCTTTAATTCTCTTCTTCTTCTTTCACTTTCTTGTTTTGCAACTTTTTTGTCTGTTCAATAAACCATCAACTTCGTTTGCATCTACAGCAAGCCTGCTCTGGTCCGTCAGTGCTATCAGACACACTTTCTTACGGCTACCATCTTCTTCTCTCTCTCTCTTTTTTTTTTTTTTTTTTTTTTTTTACGACTTCGCCCTTTTTTAATAATTACAGCATCACCACACCACAATTCGGCAGCCAAGAATGAATCCAGTAAAACACTTTGCCGTGCTGCTTTTCTTTGTCGTGCTCCTTTTTTGTGGCTCTGTCATTGCCGCTGAGGACGCCGCCGAGGATACTAAAGCACCTGTCAAAGTGGCCCCCAAAGAGGCGGCTAAGAAGGAAGAGGAAGAGCCCTTTAAGAATGCAGTTTTTCGTGAAACTTATATTGCCAAGGACGAGGCCTTGATCACTCCACGCACCCACCCGTACCTCTTCTCCTTTACCGGTCGCTGGATGCGCCGCCGTGACGTTTACCAAGCTTCCACTTGGCCCGGAACTTCTGTCACGGCACTGATCTACGGTCAGACCTGTCGCGTCAAGGTTAAGGCCCCCGTCAAGGAGGGAATTGTCAAGGGCCACTACTTTTTGGCTTCCATCGACAATGGCCCCCAACTCCTGCTTAGTCTGCCCACCTACAACGCTTCTGACAACCCTGTTTTTGAGTTCAGCATGGAGGTGCCCGAGCTCGACGATACTGTTTCCAATGCGGCTAAGACCTCTAATGTGCTCATCCCCCACATTGTTGAACTCACGTCCGAGCCAAATTATCCTTTGAACCTGGTCGGCATTACTATTAACAACACTGTTATCCGCCAGGGTCGCGACTGGCTCAAGCGCCAAAACAAGATTCCCACCATTGAATACATCTCCGATAAGCTTGCCGATGCGCCTGTACTCAACAGTACTGCCGTCTACAATGTTGCGCGCGAGCTGCACTTGCGCCAAGAATACATTGTCTCCCACGGCAAATGCTTTTCGCCCGAGTGTAAGCGGAGCCAAGCCGGTCTTGCCGAACAGTACAACTACCTTTCGCCGTTTGATGGCAACCCACGTCCCCAGGATGCGCGTGAGGCCATGCCTAGCAAGTACGTTTTTCACCGCGATGATCCACTCGTAGAGGGCAAGGAGCCTGAATTTGTCGTAGTTGATGTTGGCGACAATGATCTTGCTCACGGCGTGGATGGCTATGAGTTTATGCAGAGCTTGCAGGCGTTTTTGGGCAACCTTATTGTCAATGCGCGCCCGGACGCCGAGATTTTTGTCCTTGTGCGCGCTGGTCGCTACGTTACCGAGACTGAGGACGCCATTGTGTCGATGCGCTACCCGCACTTGCACGCCGTCAAGTACGACGAGCGTCGCGCTGGCGGCGACTCAGCCTGGTATAAGTCCTTTTACTGCTCGTACATTCTGCCCCTTGCCGACCGCTCCTATCCATACCGCGAGCTCTGCGGCACCGCGTACGAGCAGCTTTCTGTCGGCGAGCACGTCACCGGCAGTGCCGGCAAAACTCTCCTGGTGCTGCTGGTCCTCGGTGGTGTTCTTGGTACCCTTTATTCGCGCCGGCGCCAGCTTGCGGCCTACATTAGTGAGCTCCGCGGCTACTCCAAGGTCGCTGCGGTCACTGATAAGCAAGAAGTCCAAAACTAGGGAACAGTAATATACTAGTCTGTTTGTCGGTTTTCTAAATAAATGGTTTAACTAATGGCTTTTTTTGTTTATGTGTGATTTTGTAGATTAAACGTAAATGGTATAAATATGATCAAAACCAATATATATATAATTTTATCAACGGATCAAGACAATACAAAACTATTTACAACATTAACAATGACTAGAAGATATACATCAAGATTCAGATTGGGTTGGAAAAGAAAATGGCACTTCTTGTAGTAAATTCTAGAGCTTAGAAAACAGACGCATCTGTATATAAACAGATATACGTATAAAAAATGTCGGATATTTAGATATGGCCATTATATGAGGACTCATTTGATCCCAAAATAATAATGATTGTCATGGCCATTGTTGTTCTTGGTGTTGTTGGACCTCGGAGGCCATTACCCACCCCCTTCAACGTCTATAGATTATCTCTTACAGCACGATTGATAGAAAGAAAAAAAAAGTGGTTATTAAAACAGTTGATTATAGAGAGTAAAAAAAAAAAAAAAAAAAAAAAAAAAAAAAAACAAGTTGAAATAAAGATTATATATAAAAAAAAAAAAAAGGCCATTCCCAGTTGATTAAGTTTGTTTATTGTATCATCATCGTTCATCTCTATCAGAGCGCCGCCACGCCATCGTGCTAAAAAAAAAACAGGATTAAAAAAAAAATTATTATTATTAAATTCTGAGAAAAACCTCGTTGGCAATTTAGGAAATGAAGGTGGTCTCGCAGAAGCCATGGCCAATCTCTTCAGTGAGCACTTCGCCGGTCTCCTTGTTGGTGATCTTGACGGCCATGTTGCGGTCGCTGAATTGGTAAATGTAGGGCTTGGCACCCGAGACACCAGCAACAACCTTCTTGACAAAGTTGGGGATCTCGGCCATGACATCAACGCGCTCAACCAGCTTACTCAGATCGCCACTCAGGTGCGCTGTGTACGTGTTGGCGTCCTTGTCGGGGTGAGGGGCCGGGCCAGTCAGATCAAACGTGATGCGCTTGGGAGCAGGCCAGCCAACCTCGTCAATCTCGGCATCAAGATGAGTCACCTTGACGTCAATAGAGGTGAAGAGCAGCGCATTGTCGCGCGTGACACCGCCGACGCTGACGGTGCACGAGCCGTACGATACGGGCGTCGTGAACTCCATCACCACAAGCGACGTCGTGGGCGCCTGGAAGTTGACAAAGTTCCAGCGCGCGGCGGCGTGGTGAGGCTTCATGCCCTGCATGGCCATCACGTACATTGACTGGCCGTCCTTGATCTCAATAGTGCGGTCGCCGAGCTTGATGGTGCCGACCAGGGAGTTACGCGGCCAAAAGACATGGCGCATAGAACCCCAGGGGGCCGTGGGGTCGTCGCCGTAAAGAGAGTTGCCGGTCTTGCCAATCTTAAAGCCGTCAGCAAGACGCTTGATGGTGAAGTCGACAATGGAGTTCTCGTTGACGTGAGACGAAATCTTGTAGGTGGTAGCATCCTCGCTCAGAGAGATAGACACGTTGTGGGCGTTAAACTCAGTGCCCTTGGCCTCAAAGTCCTCCAGGTTAGTGGAAGTCCAGACGCAGTCCTCAGGCTTGGTGTCATGCACAACACGGCAGGTAAACTGCGCCGTGAAGTGGAGACCAACGGGATTGGAGTGGATGATCTGGGCAAAGCCGTAGTGGCCGGTAGCCGGAGAGGTGAAGTAAAAGGTCTGAGTCTCGACGTGCGAGGACCAGGGGGCGCGCCACTCAAGGTCCTGACGGGTCAGCTCACCGTAGGGATTCTGGCCGGGCTTAATGGTGTCGGTAATTGAGTGAAAGGCCTCAGGGCCGTAGATGGGCTCAGCAGAGCCGGTGATGGCAGATACGCTGGACGGGGGTTAGGCTTGATCTAGGCGGGAGACGCAGTTTGCTATCTAATTGCTATACATACCTTCCTTGAACCCACTTTAACATGATGGTTTGTGTTAATAGACTGAAGTGAAACGAGTAGTAGGG
>JAJMRT010000085.1:23720-53994 GCA_030558065.1 Geotrichum phurueaensis
TTTGGACTAGAACGATCACACCAACCTCTGACCTCAATGTATTGGTACGGGTGATTTGTTCTTTTTTCTCCTGAAAAAACAACAACAAAAAATAAATTTTTCTCTGCCGTTTTAGGAAAGTGCCCAATTACTTGAATCAGTTCCCAACACTAATGCTCTTGCTAACCCTCTGCCTAATCCCATTTATTTTTACTCTTAGGCATGGAATTAGGGCCGGCCGCCCTGGTTTACGCTATTGGCGATTGGTTGGGAGTGCGCCCTAGCCCTGGCCCGTATTTCTTTTGCCGTTGATCTTTTTTTTATTTACGAGCGCAGAGGGTTTCGATGGCTTCAGCCGTTGCTGGTTTGGCGGCAGAGGCAACTCGCGTCAACCATCGCTGCATTACGCAGCTGCCATCGTGAAAAGTCACGTCCGTTTATGCCGTCCAAGGAGGGGAGGGCGGCAGAAAGAGAGAGAAAACAGTCAAGTGACACATGTCTGCTGAAGATACGTTGTTGAGGCCCAGAACAGTAGCCCAAATATGTTGGTCACCATCAACTACAACCTCCTGAAAACCGTGCTTTAAGTGGCCTGTTTCCGCCCAGGGATGTACACCACATAAATAGTCACTGGTTCTTCCATTCCAGACGAGCTCTTGGGATTTTTACAAGGGTCCAGTAATACATTCAAACTGCCACGGCTGGTGTAGTATTATTTAACAGCTTAACAACTCTAAATGACACGCAAATCATAAAAAACAGGTGCAACGTAACTGCACAGTTTGGATGTAGCCCTGAAACCACCGGACAAGGTTGAACCTCTGGCACACCACACGGCTGGAGTAAGGCAGTTAACTGATCGGCCTTCTCCAAGGTTTTTTTCTGCTGGCTTCGGTCTGACAGTAGACTATATGTAAACTTTATTATTATTATTATTATTATTATTATTATTATTATTATTATTATTATTATTATTATTATTATTATTATTATTATTATTATTATTATTATTATTATTATTATTATTATTATTATTATTATTATTAATACATTTGCGTTGGTGACCTGTCACGTTAGAGACCGCAATGAGCTATTTGCCACCAAGAACTAGGGTGTAGTCACTCTGGCGCGCATAGATATGAGTCTAATTTCTGTGTTAGAGTTGCTAAGGAGAGTTAAATCGTTCAGGCGCCAAACCGTATTAGCGGTTGCGTTTGAACTTTTCACAGCAGCTTGTGTTTAAATAATGTGGTTTCTCAACGTCTAATAGCCTGTTGTTTGTTAATCTGTAATTAACTTCTCATATTCTGCTTTTTTTTTGTATTGCTATTGTGACGATTTTTTCGAGTAGAGATAATGAAATACCTAGCCATTACTGACTAGAAAGAAGAGAAAAACATAGGGGCTAAATGAGCAATCACGAATGACTCTCGCACTCCGTATCCACATATCGTTACTGAATTTTACTTGATTTCTTGAGTATTCAAGCTAGTGCTAACAAATTTATAGAAAATGATTAGGGAGGGGGGGATTATAAAACGAGACTCACTGGAGTGGATTTGATTAATGGGTCATTTTCCCTCCCTCCTTAATCATGACTTGTGAACACCATTGACCAGAACCATTGGTTTCAACACCTAGCCAGCGCTATGCAGAGTTGCCGTCATGAATTGAAAATGATTACAAACATTCTTTGGGTTTTCATTTGTCAAACTCATAGGCATGAAAATTTGTGACAAACGAAAGATCTTAGATTAAACCACCGGGCAATTACCACTCATAGATTCTAGTCCTGATGGAAAGAGAAAAAAAAAATTATATATTATATATATGGTTTTAAAAGGAAACTATAGAATAGGTTTCAAAATCCAAAAAGTCAGGACTTTTTGGAAAAAAAAATTGAATAACTTAAACAAAATAAAATAAATTATTAGTAAATTGGTAAACAGTTGATCAATCAATACAGCCGCACGCGCAGGAACCAGCACGCAAACCTGGTGATATCAACTACTTGAAAATCAGGTACAATTTTTATATTGTAGCACCAATTAAAGAAATATATATAGAAATCTATAATTTAACAATACCAAATGAAAAAGTTAAACAAAAAAAAAATCCTTTTTATTTTGGTTGGAATTATGTTTTTTGTACTATTACAGCTTTTGCGTAATTTATATTTCAAGTTGTGTCAAAGACTTTCAAACTATGGGCTTGTGCCCAACTTTTATGGCCCAACGTACGCTTGTTGTTTAATCAATGGTTCTTATCTGTATACAAAATTTTCTAGGTTAGAAAAGATCCAGTAATCTAGACAAGTCTGTGTGTATACACATAGATCCATTCATTGTCTTGTAAATTTATTCATGTATTGATGTGTATCTCTCTGTTTTAAATGATTTTGATGAACCAATTACCCACCTGATCTCTCCTTCTCTGTTTTAAACCATGTTTATTACTACAAGGCTCTTGTTACTTTGGGGTTGATTTTTTTTTTTCAGCCAAAAGGAAAAAGTTCGCAGCTCATGGCAGCCTTCCGAGTTTTTCCACCTTTCCGGTTTTTGTAAAAGGTAAGAGCGATATACTAACTGTTGGACCTCCTCAAATCTCAGAAGGGGAGTCATAGATTTTTTTTTTTTTTCCATAGGTCCTGTTAATAAGCCGTTTCAGGCATCGGGATCTGTCCACCATACCATTACCGAAGGTCCGGTAGGACAATTAGTGCCTGCATCATATTAAAAAAAGTTTTTTTTTTTTTTCGAGTTGGGGTCGTATGCGCAATTGCCAAAATCAATATTAAATAAAATCAAAAAAAAAAAAAAAAAAAAAAAAATTAATAGCACATTACAGTTAGCCTTCACAGAATTATTAAAAACACAAAACATTCAATTTTTATTATTAAGTCATCATTATTTTTGTTATTATCATGCATAATTTTTTTCATTGTCGTTTGACACTTGGCTACAAGCTGTTTACAACTCGGGACCAGCGGCAACAACCTCGGGCAGAGCCTCAGACTCGTAGTTCTTGAAGTTCTCCTTGAAGAGGGCACCAAGCTTCTTGACCTCTTGGTCAAACTCCTTCTCGCCACCAGTCCAAGAAGCAGCAGGGTTGAGGAGCTCAGCAGGCACATTGGGGGCAGACTTGGGAACCTGCAGGTTGAAAACACCAAAGTTCTCGTACTCGGCCTTGGCAAGCTCACCGCTGTGGATGGCGTCAAGGATAGCACGAGTGTACTTGAGAGGGCATCTCTTGCCACCCTTGGTGGCAGAAGCACCAGTCCAGCCAGTGTTGAGCAACCAAGCGTTAGCCTTGTGCTTAGTCATCTTGTCGGAAAGCATCTTGGCGTACTTCATGGGGTGCAGGACCAAGAAGGGCTGGCCAAAGCAGGCAGAGAAGGTGGCCTCAGGCTCAGTGACACCCTCCTCGGTACCGGCCATCTTGGAGGTGTAACCGGAAATGAAGTGGTACATGACCTGCTCGTTGGTCAGCTTGGAGATAGGAGGAATGACACCACGGGCATCACAAGTAAGCAGAATAATGTTGGAGGGGTGAGTGTTAGAGAAACAGGGAATCAGAGCATTAGGAATGTACTCAATGGGATAAGAAACTCTGGTGTTCTCAGTGAGGGTCTTGTCCTCGTAGTCAACGACACGAGTGGCAGGGTCGAAAACAACGTTCTCAAGAACGGAACCGAAACGGATGGCGTTGAAAATATCAGGCTCCTTCTCGGCAGAGAGATCAAGACACTTGGCGTAGCAGCCACCCTCAATGTTGAAAACACCGTCGTCAGTCCAAACATGCTCGTCATCACCAATGAGGAGACGGCTGGGGTCGGCAGAAAGAGTGGTCTTACCAGTACCGGAAAGACCAAAGAAAAGAGTGACATCACCGTCGGGGCCTTGGTTAGCAGAGGAGTGCAGAGTCAGGTTGTTGAACTTGACGGGCTGGATGTAGAACATAACAGTAAAGATACCCTTCTTCATCTCACCGGCGTACTCAGTACCGAGAATGATCATCTCCATCTCCTTAAAGTTGATGGCAACAGAAGTAGAAGAGGACATACCGTCGGTGAATCTGTTGGCAGGGAAAGCACCACCGTTGTAAATGGTAAAGTCGGGCTTGCCAAAGTTGGCGAGCTCCTCTTCAGTGGGTCTGATAAGCATGTTTCTCATAAAGAGAGCGTGGTAAGCACGAGCACAGACAATACGGACCTTGATTCTGTACTTAGGGTCCCAGCCGGCATAGGCATCAATGACGTAAATTCTCTGTCTAGTGTTCAGGTAGTCAACAGCACGCTCTCTGTTAATCTTCCAAGAGTTCTCAGAAAGCTTCTTGTTAACGGGTCCCCACCAAACGTGGTCAGCAGAGGAGGGCTCGTCGACAATACGCTTGTCCCTGGGAGAACGGCCAGTCTTCTTACCAGAGGAGGCAACAAGGGCACCAGCGGAGGTGATGGCAGAACCAGACTCGTGAACAAGAGCATCCTCGTAGAGCTCAGCGGCAGAGGGGTTGTGGGAAATGGTGACTCTGTCGTAGTCAATGTGAGCAGTCTCGTAGAGTTCTTCCTCGAGCTCGGTGTGGGAGTGAGTGGGCTCAACGCCCTGGGGGTGAAGAGAAGTCTGATTAACGGGAGGGGACATTTTTATTGAATAGTTAGATTGAAATATAGAATGAATGATAAGTAGCAAAAGAAGGGAAGTAAATGTAATAACGAGAAATCCAAGTCTTTATATAGTTTTTTTTTAGTATTTTGTTTTTGTTGATGTTGTTGATTGATCTTTTATTAGTGTTGTCGAGGGACGAAATGAAAATCTGGAGAAGCCTAGAACGGGCTTTTAGTGCGCCTGTCTGCCATTTCATCAAAACGTCACAATGGCTCGCCCGCGCATCGGCCAAAATTGGCGAACGAAAACCATTCGGAGTAAACAGGGAGCTGCGCAAGGCAAGAAAGCCATTTGTCTTCCGGAATTTCACGAGATTAGCTTTGCCTTTTGTAAAAACGGCTCTGTGATTGGTTGTGTCAACACTAAAATGCGGGGAAGGTTAGGGTTTGTTTCTACCCAAGCTCGACCCAACCTTAAACTCAAGGGGAGTCCCGTTCGGATCCGACTCTAGAACAGCAAGAAAAGGCAAAAAAGACAAAAAAAAGCAAAGAAAATGGTGAGCAACAAGAACCCGTAAATGTAAAGAAATGAAGAAATATGTGCACCCCCGACATTGAAAATGTAAAAAAAATAAACATTCCCCTAAATTAATAAAAAGGAAAAAAAACCTTCTAAAACACCAGCCACTCTATGGCATTTCCAGAAGACTCATATACATGGTTACTGCCCTGTCTCATAGATACATATACACACATTAAGAGGTTTTACTCTTCCGAACCTTCCCGCAGCTGTCACCTCTCTAGAGAGAAATTTTTGCCGTGAAATTATCATGAGTCTTTCAGGCCTTCGCTAGTGACACGCCCTCGTATCGCAGCCATGCGTCTATTTTTACCCTCAGAAGAAAGGGCATTACAATTTGCAACAGATTGGCATCTCCCGACGATCACTCGGAGAAAGAAATTCTTGTTGTGCTTTTCGTAGAAACACGGAGCGTTGCCTTGCGAGCAACAGTTGAGATGTTTAGCTAGAAGACACTTTTTTATTATCATAGGCAGTCAATTGCCCATCTCCTGAAAAAAAAAATATATTTTTGACGAAAAAATATATTTCCAATTACAAAAGTACATTTGTGTTCAACAAAATGTAGATATTTTCCAGGGTACTGCAACGGGAAGCAATAAACGCCCATTCAAAGGGATTACATCCAGTTGTCAGTCTAGACTCATTGTGGAACCTCGACCTGATATTGGTAAGCAATTTTGTGGGGAACTTCGGATAATTTTCCTCTTGTTGAGCCCAAGTGTTTTTCCAGCCATGAGTCCCTTAACTACAGTAACAAAGAATTGAATAGTTGAAAACACTAGAACACAAATGTATAAATATATATAACTTATATATATATATATATATATATTTTAATATGTAAAAAAAAATTCAAAAAAAAATTGAAACAAGCATTTTTTTTGCTGTTTATCATTGTCAATCAATAAAAGCTTGGTTTGATTACTTGTCCTGGTACAAATTTTGTTCCGCCGGATTAACTTGACTACGGCACGCGACCAGCGCTTCTCTACGATCTAAGATCGATGAACCTCAAATAAATCAAAAAGACTGCATGGCAGCATTATCGCTAGACCCCAAACCACAAACCTGCTTTTTTATTTTTTTTTTTTTCTTGGCTTTAAATATCCTCTGGTCAATTCTAGCATATGGGCGGTTTCCTCCGGGCCAGATAGAACCCCTAATAAAGGAATAATGAACCAGCCAAGCAGATAAGGGTTTTCATTTTTTTTTCCATAAATATTTTTGCTTACATAAGTCTTCCATTCCAGGCACATTGGAAAAGCTCCGAGTCGCAGACGATTTTTTAAGACTACACCTTACAAGGGTAAGTGCTCTTAGATAACGTAGTAGTCAGGATGCGGTGTCAACGTCCACAGTCTTTAAAAGCCAATTCTGCTACCTCGGATTTGTTTTAGTCTTTTTGTGTGCGTGTGTATGTTCCCATATGCCGTCTGTTTGCTCAGTGTGTAGTCAGCAAGCTTTGGGTTTTGAGTCGCCATGTCAGTTAAAAGTTACCTCCATCAATATCTTTTAGCATACCGTGTAACCGGGAATTGATTCTGATGGGCTTAACTATAATAAAACTCCTCTCTAATTCTGAGGATTTTTAGTCACCGAGACGAGTATCATAGTGTTGTTTTATAGGGAGATACATTGGTACTGTCACTACTGATGATTTGTATTTGGTTTTGAGTGGCAGGGTTTTTTCCACTTAGAACGGCTATTTAAGCACCACATACAATAACATTTTCACGCATTGTTATTGACATCTGAAAATTTTCTGTAATGAGTCTTTTCAGAGGAGAATATCAAATTTGATAACTTGTTATTGTTTTTTTTTTTGTCATCACTGAACCGCCTAAACCGGGATTTGATAATACTAACGGTTCTTTTGATTCCATACTCGGGCTGAGTGTTGCCGCTCATATTTGTGGGTAAATAGAAGCAGTAATGGTAATCTTCAAAGAGACAGTAAAACTTACCCCCGGATTGGGTAATGGAAGGATCTTAAGAAGGAACAGTGTAGAGTATGATCATATTAAAACTTTAGTTAAAACAAAATGGCCGATAAAATTTGATTGGAGAAGTGCTTCAAAAAAGGAGCTCGACAGGCAGTAATTTAGCATCAGCCATATATCTATATACTGACAAGTATTTTTTTTTGAAAGAGCACCAATTGAAGTGTTGCTCATAGAAGTTGTTGTGGTCATGTCTAGTAAATGTTATTGAAAAGCATATCCAATGCCTGACATTATTAATATTCTCAATCTTAATTCTTCACCAGACAACTAAGATTACAATCATGCTATATTGAAAAAGCCGAGCTGCAAAAACAAACAAAAAATTTAAATAATATCGTGCTAATCGTTGACCTAGCACCTCCCTTTTTTGCTTGCCTGCCGGCGGCGCACTTGAATTTACGTGACTTGCACACGGCTAAATCATTTCAAGCTTCAATTACAAAAA
Source organism: Geotrichum phurueaensis (assembly GCA_030558065.1). NCBI lineage: Eukaryota > Fungi > Ascomycota > Dipodascomycetes > Dipodascales > Dipodascaceae > Geotrichum > Geotrichum phurueaensis. The sequence goes on from JAJMRT010000085.1 coordinate 31,334, forward strand.
CTAATGTATTCTCCCACATCTTACATTTTATTAGATACAAAATTTAAAGGAACGACAATTATTTAAATACTCACAAACTAAATGTCAAAAAAAAAAAAAATCAAACATTATTTCTCAAAAAGTTTTCCCTCTTAACACGTTCGTTAGCTAATATCACCTTTTTTAATCAGCTCATCAACAACCGTATGCTGCAACCACAACGTCCGATTGATGTAATCGTAGCGCTGCTTGTTTAAGAACATAGGCAAGTAATCAAAATCACTATCACCATGAACATCAAGGTAGGGCCCATTAATAAAAGCCCTGAAGGGGTTGCTAATCTCTAAAATGTTGTTATCCTTGGGGAAAAATCCCCTAAAGGTGTAGCTAATTGTTAAGATCTTGTTTTCCTTGGGAAAAAGGAAAAAGCCGGTATTTTGTTGACAAGTTTTGAGATGATCCCTGCAGCTTTCGGTTTTAAAGTGAAAATCACGACAAGGACTAACATCTTTGATCATCAGAATGTCACCGCAGAAAAGACAAAACACAGGGAAATTGTCAGTGTCAAGGAGAATATTTTTGATAGGAAGCAAGGCAAAAAACTCATCCAATCGGTCGGGAAGCTTGATCATTTTTAAAATACCTGGAAATTCTAGTTGATGAGTTTTAGAATCCATGCCTTCAATCCAGGATTTGACAACTCCGCCGTAAAATTGATCATTGGCCATCATATCCAAATAATAATCAAATGAGCTAATTCCAAGTAGTTTGCAAAGTTTGTCAGCTTCTTTACCCGTACCGGATTCACCTAATTTTAAAGAATCGTTGAAATCTTTTGCATAAATTGCGTGGATAAAAATAGCCGTCCTACGCAAAAAGATGGTGACTGTTCTCAATAACAGGGAGTAGACAACTGAGATGACATGGGGAATGTCAATAACTGGCTTAAGAGCCTCATTGGAAAACAAAAGAATCAACTTTTTCAAATTAGCCAAGGAGGCTTCGCTTGGTTCACCGATAGTGGGAATTTGAGCAATGTTTGGATCCTCCCAAACAGAGCCACCTTTCTTCAGCGCCAGACAGTAGCCGCTCAAGGCCCGGTAAATTTCACCAATCAAATAGTATTGAATCAGATGTTTTGGGTTGATTTCCAAGCCGTCTGTGTCGCGAAAAATGCCCTCAGCAAGACGGTCAAATGGCATACCATCTTTGCACCCTAAACCAAAACTGTTAAATCTTTGCTTCATCTCTTTGAAACGAGAACTCATTTCAGCAGACGCGTTTGATGTGGCCAAAAACACTACAGCTCGACTGTGCTCAGCAAGAAGACGAAGCTTAGTTACAACCCGTTCAGGAATCTGATCAAGTACTGAAAACTCACCAGGCTTTCTTCCAACACCACGTAGTGAGAGCTCGACATCAAAAATAGTATTAGTCAGTAATCCAACTAAACTGGAACTGTCCAATTTGTCTCCATCAACATCCTTGAACTTGGATACCTTGAGAGACTGTCCACCATTTATAATTTGACAGTGAAAATCATTATCAAAATCTAAATAATCAAAGACATAGTTAACAGCACTGGACCCAGTCAATTTCTTTTTAGGACTCATTCCGCTAACAATAGACGTCGCAAGGCCGTTGCTTTGTTTCAGTTGCCATACTTTGTCATAACTAGACATTTCTGAGCACTGAGAATGAATGAAATGTTGAAAATTCTTTTCAGTATTGCAATGATTTTCATAGCTCCTAGTGTTGGTCTCCCAAAGAATGGGAGTAAAAGCATTGCCATAAAAGTGACAAAGAGGACACTCAGTCTTTTTATCTCCAGTTGCTAAACGCATTTCTTCAGTGCGTGGTCGATTTTTCGTATAATCAGTATAGCAACTTTTGTGTATAATATGACCACAGCTAACAAAGACTACTTTAGACTGTAAATAGCCGTTTTCATCGTAGCTAGCTTCAAATTGTTTTCTCTTATGAAATGAGATATCTCCCTTCTCAGTCTTGTATTTCTTATCAGTTGGGAAAAGGGTCGTTGGAATAAGTCCAGAATCAGGCTCAGGCTCATCGAACTCTGTAGTATAATCCAAGCCATCTAAAACCAAATAACCCAGCTTATCACCAATAAAAACAGTCGAGTTTGTAGTTTCAAACCGACCAATGACACCATACTGATTGCTAGAGTCACAAGGCGTGCGGCATAGAATACACTTACCAGCAGGGTATTTCCAGTCAAAGATCTTCTCATGGGAATGAATGGATTCATTACTGTTGTCTTCTTCAATATCATGATTCTTAACAAAAAGTTTTTGCGTCTTCAAAATCTTGGCCAAAGCTTTTTCTCGCTTCAACAGAGCCTCAGCTTTTTCGGGGTTGTTAATCTTTGAGTAGTTTTCGGATTTTTGATTGTAGAAATAGTATTCAAAGCTATTACCCAGGCGTTCTGTAAAATAATTATTAATAATCTCGGGTGCTTTTTTAAAAAGATAAGTCAGAACACCATAGATTTCACCCTTGTACTCCTTGTAAAGCGAAGACTGGTGCATATGAAAAAGAATCACAACGGGGGAGTTAGCCACGTTCTTGTCAGTAATTTGAGGAAAAAAAGAAATAAAATCTTTGTCTTGGTTAGATCCAGTATCAATCTCAAGGCACATCATAGCTGCAAAAGAATGTTTTTTAACATCGTAATCAGGTTTACCCAAAAACTCAGTTTGAAGGTCATTTTTTCCTGCAACCAAAAGCAGCCTGAATAGATAATTCCAAATAGGTTCATATTGATTTGGCCCACAATAGTCATCAAGTAAGCGAAATAAAAGATTGACAAGGAACTGATTGAACGAAGTTGTTGTCAAAAAAGCTCCAATATTAGCAAATGCAGTTCCAGCTAAGGATTCTAAATGCGGCTCAGCAAAATTATGTTCAGGGCTGGTTTTCTTGTTTAGCGCCTTTACAATCTTGATAGCCTCCTCAGTCTCACTGGAATTATATGTCATGTAATGGGTATCCAGCATTTTTATGTACTCGGGCTTCAATGTATAGGTACCAACATCGTGGATATCAATGGGAGGCTTGAATATCGCAACTTCTTTCAAAGTTGTCTCTAATAGCTTTTTGTTGGCATTTAGTGAAGTGTTTTCTGTAAGGACATTAAACGGGGTTGATCGAAAACATAAAGTTTGAATGATTTCCCTTTCAATATGTTTTTGTTTAAAATTTTCCTCTGACAAACCAAGAAGCTGATTACGATCACTGAGGAAAATAATGAGATGGTGTAAAAACTTTTCCATCATGTATAAAGCGCACAATTCATTTTCAAAGTTTAAAGGCCAGTCTATAACATCCCAATAGTTCACAAGTCGGATGAATACATCATCAGAATCTAATAAGACCAGTCCAACTTGAGCCCAGTAGATATCTTTCATGTATAATGAGGTTTTATACTCATGGCAGTAGTCAGAAGCTTGTTTTTCAAGTGACTGACCGTTTCGAGACCAAAGGTAGCTATCAATTTGGGACATGAATGAAAGAGTTTTCCAAGTATTGTGGAAAAATACAGCCAATAAAGCACATTGATCTTTAGTCGTGACTTGAGTAAGCTTCTCATTTTTGAAGACGCCATATGCATTGATCATTAAATCCTCAAAAGCTTTCACGTCTGCGCCAGCTCTGGCAAAAAGTATAGACATTAAAACTTCAAATGGATGGAACCAACTTGCAGAGTTTTTATCAATAGGAAGAGTGTAAATATCATCTCTATCACTCTGAATATCAATTGTGATTTTTTGAAAAATTTGCGCGTCAAAAATATTATGGAGCTTTTCAAGAGAAGAATTTTCAAAAGCACGTTCCAAATATTTTTTAGCGACATATGTGAAGAAGTCAAATAATATTGACTTATCAATTCCCTCTATTTCAAAACTTTTGAAAAGATCATCAATAATTGACAAAAGAAAGTTATAGAGATAAAAAGGGCACTGCCAATCCTGACTGTCGACAAGATCTTCACTTAATGAACGCTTTTCAACAATAACATTGTTAAAAAGCATTAAAAGTCGAACCAACTCAGGAAAAAAGTTTTTATCTTCAAAAAAAAGAGTCTTTTTCGGAAACCGAGTTAAAAAATTTTGGAGATCCAGGAAAAAACGCTTAATATCTAAATATTCAAATGCATCAAGATCAGAAAGCTCATCCCAACCAGAGGATGGGAGGGGAGGCTTACCTGTTCGATCATAAAGAAGAAAAGAATAAAAAAGTTGAAAAAGAATGCAGAGGAAATCTGCGTTTTTGGTTATCTCCAAAGTGACAGACGGAGCAGTAAAAAGCTGTGAAGAAAAATGAGAAGCTAAAGAGTTTTCTGGTTCGTAATCTGCACTCAAAAAATGGTCAATGATGTTAGGATACACAGTCGAAAAGTGAACACCAAATTCAACCTTAGTCTTGGGATCGCTCATCATAGTTGACATGAAAAGATATTTAATGTTATTACGAACATTCTTCCAAAGTCTGACATCAAAAAAAAGAAGATAATTAGCTCTAGACGGGATGACCGCAGGAAAACTAATATCAGAATTTGAGACAGATTCAGGCTGCGGAATTGGAGGAAAAATATTTTCTTCAAAATAACCTTCATAAAGAGGATACTTGCCAGATTCGGGAAAGGTAAAATCATCCATCAAACAGGTGTTCTCCATGAACGCGCGATTCGGGGTTGACACACCCGGAGTCCAGTCTGTTGCCAATAAGAGCTTGCTGATGGTATCACATACAAAAGTGGCAACACCAGGCAGTGGACATTCTAAAAAGTCAAGGAGCCACTGAAATATTTCATCGCTAATCTCTTCGCGAAGATAATCACGGGTCAATCTGAGTGTAGTGAGCACGCCGTTTTCAAGAAACGATCCTTGAAGGTACCAAAGACTTTCAAAATCTTCTGAGATAGCTATCTGAGCTTTTCCGTAGCTATAGACCAGATTGACAATATCTTCGCCCTGATCCCAAGTTCTCTCGGTCCGGGTTATTCTACTGACGTAATCACCAAAAGAGTAGATATCATTATTCCATAGACATAGAACGTACATCTCAATTTCAGTACTTTTTCTGTCGTCATTCTCGTCAGTGAATTTGTTCAATACACCATTACTATCATAAATTTTAGCGTCTTCAAACTTTGGGTATCTCCTCAGAGCAGTTTCTTGAGTAGAAAAAATGGTGATGGCAAAGTCTAGAACGGTTCTAATTGTCTCTTCAATAGAAGACTTGAGATCATCAGGTAATTCCTCGTTTTTATCAGTGCCACTTCCATGTTTTGAGCTTTTACACGCAAATGGTTTGGTCCAGGCCTCAGGCTCACTGCAATTGCACCAGTTACTGCCTTCAGAATCATTGAATTCTAATGTAACAGTATGGTCCTTGTGATCTTCTGGATCAAAGCATTGAAAACAGAGTAGGGAAAAATCGCGGAACCCGCAATCGCTGCGCCAAAGTTAGTATGAGAACCATAATTATCGCCATGCAGCTTAATGAAAAAAAAAAAAAAAAATACTTACAGGCATCTATAAAAAAGTTCCATTGTCCCTATTCTACGAAGACACGGACGGCCCTCATGTGAACCGCTATTGCCAGATGAGCTTTTCAGTTTCCAGGAGCATATAGAGTCCTGAGCTTTATAAAATTCAAGAGAGTGATCAGTTTCATCAAAATCAAGCTCCTTGAAAAGTTTGTTGAGATGTTTGCCCTTGTTAGTGGCATGCCAGTAGAGTGTGCGAGAAATGTCAGTTCGGAAATCAGTGTCATAAATATTAAACTGCTGCGGAAAGCCATATTCCAAAAGAAACCTTTTCAAAGACAAGTGCGACATAGTGAGGTATCGTGGTAATGAAAGTTGTTTGAAAGAAAAAACGTTGAAAAAGTAGAAAAATAAAAAGCTCTGTGGGTTTTATCACGATCCATGCAAGGTCTAGTGCCAAAATTCTTGCGACTTGACACTTGAGGCAGTGTTATTGTAATAAATTTTGAGCTCCATGTATGGATACACCGCTGTACAGTACATAGTCAAGTGCTGTGCGGGAGAATCAGATAAGAAGTTATTTCAAGATACAAAGGCAGGGCGTGAAAGTAAGTGTGACAAAATGTAAGATAACGTTGTAGCAATATTGGGAGTTAAGGTTAGGAAACTTTCCACATTAGTTCCTCAGTATTTGTTAAAAAACAAAAGCTGTCTTACGAGGGAAATTAAAGCAAGGAAACACTTCAAGCATGCTAAAGACAAAAAGATCTTCTTGTCTGGGAAAAGACCAGGTATACTTGAAGTGTCCTGAAGTGAAGACAAGAGTAGACGTCGAGTCAGTGTTACCTAAAATAACTGTACAAATCTACGAGAGGGCTAAACTAAGGCAAAAATGAAATTCTGTGATCTTGTCACGTCACCCTGGGTCCTTATCCCAGGATGCGTAACCTAACCCAGGCCCAAGCTTAAGGTGTGGATCTCAGAATACTAGAAGTCATGTGTTGATTATATAAGAGCTAAGTAATAGTTGCTGATGTGCGAGTTGCTACGTAGTGCTATCTCTGGGCCCGATTGATCGTGGGAAGGGATGGAAACGGGAGAACTCTCCTGACCTCCTTCACACTCCCACAATCGAATTACGGCAAAGTAGCACTGACGACATACCCGATCAGCACGCTTGAATGAGGCTATCTCGAGTACCAGACTCCTCTTACAACCAAGCTACTACTCTTACAACACTTCAGGTTTCGCCCATACGACACAGCGTCTATCGGCGAGTGATTACATTTGAGGCTTGAACAAGCGGAGCCCTGACTAGGAAGAACACTGCTTTCGGCATAGTTCATCAAACACAGCGAGCCTCCGAGTACCCAGTACACGTAAGTAGCGGTCTTGTTCAAGAGCAGGTTAGGCGTCCCCCCAGGCGAGGAGACGTTGTACTGTCAGCGCCTTTAAACTGAGGAACCCTTCATGAGCGAATACTAACGAGAACTCATAGTCTCTAAGCGCCAATGAAGGTCGTAAACCGTAACCAAGCCCCACAAGCAATCCTAGTTATCGTCACTATTATCTGACAAGGAATCCCGGATTCTCATCTTAGTAAGCACACCTTAACTCTAATGGATTGATCTCCTGGCTAACATGTAGTTTGTACCAGCGAGAAATAAGCTAGTTTTACTCTCACGAGTTAGTCCCTCAGTACCTGAGCTCAGTAATCACGTCCCCGGCACTCTCACGTGACGTGGCCGTGACAGATCTAAAAAGCCAAGATTAGTTGTTTTCTAACATCGGATTCCCTATATCCCATATTTATATTCTATATAGCTGTAATACCTCTTGAGCATGGTCTTTGTAAACTTTCAACAATAGAAATACAGACGTGGATTATCACTACTAAGACTTAACATTTGCAACTTAAACTTAATGACTCCGTCACCCAACTTTTCACATGACAACTAGTAAAACAATTAGGAAGGTGTCACGGTAGTCTTTAGGGAAGATCTCGTGTCATTCACTTTCTGGTTTAGTGCGGACGGCCAGAAGCCCGCACCATAAGTCTTAAGGTTCTACTGGAAGTGTTGCGAGTGGGCTGCACAATATAGTTTATCATATAACATGCACTATGTGCCAGGAGAGAGTAAATAAATAGGTGTTGAGTTGTTGAGAAAGAGACGGTAAGTGAGCATCTGAGTAACCGCAAAGGAGGCATTGTGGTGAAACAGGAAATAAAAGTGGAGAGAAAATTTGCACCGAGGAAACTCCTTTCACCATCACCAACCACTTTCTAACTCACTACTGAGGAATTACCCACTTCGAGGAAGCCTCCATAAGCAACAACAACAACAACAACAATTGTAAAAATAATTGGAGCTCATAAGATAGGAATTACTGAAACAGATAGCAGCGTAGGTATGAACTAGAGCCTAGTTTTGTGAAGTTACAAACACCGACGAGTAGAAAGAAAACAACAATGGTAACCGTCCAGACTCTACAGCATAGACAACAATATTTTCTCCTGAGATCCAAAATTCTGTAAATCTTTAAGCGGGTAAAAACGCCACTAACAGTTTTATTTAGAAAAATTAACTTAGAGTTCTATCTTTTGGACATCCTTTTTGCAACTTAAGCCTAGTAACTCTGTGAGCTCTATACTCACGTGACAAATGATAAACAACATGGTATTTGTGCTCATATTCACTCTATCCTTTGACAAGACCCCTGTTTTTACATTGCTTGTGCAACGCTATCTAATTTTGAACATCTTACTAGGAAAAAAAAAGTAGCTAATATTGACTAACTTTACAACTTGAGCATTTTTTTTTTGTCTCTCGCAGTTTATTTTTTATCTCTCGCCTCAGGAAATTAAACGCGCCCACAACAAAGCTAGTCAGAGGGGGTCTACCTGACGTGTACACAGATTATCATTTCAAGCTCTATACATACAAATTAAAATACAGATAAAATGATGAGAGTAACGCAATCTTGTTATTCGTTTGCTTGAGAAACTTTTATAGTTCAAATTATAATATAGCAACAATATCAAGTGAATCTGGCTATCCTAGTTACATGTGGTAATAATATCAGTCTTATTGGTGCCCCGGGTAAATTTGCAGAAAATCTGAGCCCGAGCACGCAAAGTTGTAACCCAAAAGATGTAATACAACAATTGAGTTTAATACACAAGAACCATGTGAGTTATCTGGACTCAAGTTTGAGAATTACATTACCTCAATCATTGGGTTCTACCATACCTCAAAAAATAGTTGATAAATTTTTATTTGATTTTATAAACTCCAGCTATTGCTGGTCATTTGTTGTAGTCATGTTCATATTATGGGAAAGCAAGAGAAATTAAACAAATTCATTGAAAAAGCCTGGCAAAATGTATTTGCTCCAGAAAAAGATTTTTAATGGAAAAGTGAGGTTAATACTAATTGCCAAATATGTATTCATTATCTTCTTTTTTTTTTTTTTTTAATAAAAAGCCTCAAACAGGCTTTATTCTTAACTTGCAATATTATTTAAGTCCACCTGAGAATCTGTGTAACTCATATCTCTTTCGAGAAGCCAGATTGTCAGCAACCTCAATACCATTCGAGTTCCGTGACCTCCATCGCACTTCAATTTCATCATCTTCTGAATAGTCATATGTGTTCCACCTTTCAACTGCAAACAAGCAGTCACTGTATATCAAAAACCCAGTGTTTCTCGTTCTTGAATTCATGAACTGGGTTTTAATGAGGTTGACTGTTCTTCTGATCGCAATATATTCGGCTCTGACGTTGTTGCGAATATTATCTGGCAAAAAAAAGCTATCCCTATAGTCTTTTGATGGACAATAGACACCAAAGGTGGACTCTTTGGTGTCAGGATCATAGGAAGCATCAGTGTAGACTTCAATCATGTTATGCTGATATATCAAAATGAAAACAAAAAAAAAGCCCGTCAATATGAAATAAAAAAATTACTTGGAGTGGTATCTGAAGAACTTAGCAAAGCAAAAAAATTAATCAACATTAATCAAGTATATATAATAACAAAAAAACAAGTTAAAAGAGCAACAGTTAAATTATTGCTACTAGAATTCTTTTTAATAAAACCAACTAGCTGCTAATCAAAAGCATCTCTAGTACCTGATGTTACTGAGAAATCTTCAATGCTCCGCCAAAAAAGAGGATAACACCCACATTAAAGAAATAATCTTTTGGTTTAGTATGAGACCCAGTCCATAGAAAAAGTAATCTAAAAACTAAAATCTATCTTATATATTTTAGCATCTAAGCTATAAAGCAATCAAGTATCATGTAATGGCACTATTTTTTTTGACCCGAGCTTTTTGTTGTTTTTGCAAATCTCCCTGTAATAGTACAGCGCAATTTACCTAGGGTACATTATAGGTAGCAGGTATTTTAAACTCAAAGAATGGGATGTAATAATCAATCAAAAAAACTGGATTTAGCATACTTTAATTTATTCAAATTAAAAAATTACACTTTTTCAATCACTGTGTCACAAATTCCATAAGAGAATTACTTAATAATTATTTTTTCGACTACATATTGCAAAACTTTTGTTAAGGCCATGGTTACTTGGCAAAAAAAAAAAAAGAAATTAAAACAGCGCACTGAAAATTCCTAAAAAGCTGTCTTTGTTCCAGCAAAATCATGGCTGCAAAACAAATTTTCAATAGAGCTTGTATGAAGTACTGATAACTAAAAACAAACCTTTTATGACGGCCCCGAGAGAACATGGCCGGAATCTGTGGACTTTTGATGTTGCTCCCACCTGGCTATGTTGTCAGCAACTTCAATACCATCTGTATAGCGCGATCTCCAATGAACTTCAATATTATTTTCTGATTGATGTGACTGGTTCCAGCTCTTGACTGCGTGTAAGGAATCGCTGTATATTACAAAATGGAAAATTTCTTTTCTTTTACACCTGTACCGGTTTTTGATGATTTCAATTGTTCTTTCGATGGCAGCATACTCGGCCTGTGTGTTGCCACCAAGATACCTGGGTAAATGAGAGCAATAGCGGAAATCTTCAGCTGGACAATAAACACCAAAACTTGCTTGTTTGGTGAAATTATTATAGGCCGCATCAGTGTAAAATTGGAGCATTTTGATTTTATATTTCAAATTAAAACAAAAACCTATTAATATCATTTATAAAAATTGAAAATATGATAATATATTAACTCCAGGAAAGAAAAAGGAACATCCAAAACCCATCAATTATATATACTAACAAAAAAATTAAAAAAAGCAATAACCAACTAATTTTTTGTAGAGGTACCCAGAATATTGTTTGTCAACTGATACTTAAAGGTGCTTTTTGTGACAGAAATCATCAAACCCCCAATCTTTTTTACAACTATAAGATTACAATCACTTTAGTTAATAAAACTTAGAGTAGTATCGAACCCAAAGATTGCGACATGAACAAAAAAGAAGTCACCTTTTTAGACAAAAGAGATTCAAATTTTTCAGAATAGATATATTTCAATCCACAAATATACATATTTAGCGCAACAGTACCCAAAGGCACAAACTTTTGGTTGTGTTATGCAAGTCCCAATCTTGCAAGGTCTTTTTTTTGGAGAAGAGACGCAATAAAAACCTGATGTCTATTTAATACATATATTGAACGCTAACGTTATTGAACTGCTAGAGTTTGAACCCGGACTCTGAGCAGCTTGGATAGACCTTCTGTAGCACCACGGTTTTTTATACAGTAGTACACTATATTCCAAGAATACTGCTAAATAATCTGATTTAAATTACTGGAAATTAAGGATATTAATTGAAGTTTGAAGTTTTTTTTAACTTAATTACTGTGGTCACATCCCAAACAAAATAGTCAAGAAAATTGTCTTGTGGTTTATAAAGAAAAATTTATTGCAGTTATACTTTCATATAGCTAAAACTTATAAAAAATTTAAATCAATAAACTCAAACAAACTATCAAGTTGCGTTTGCTGCTTTCAAAGTATAACTGTGAAAAAAACACTTTCATTGAAGCTCTTTTATTTATTGATACTTGTACTGAGTACTAAAGCTTTCTAGGAGAAAGAGTTCAAAAAGTTATAGCTGTGACCTCTATGGGGTTGACCGCTATCCTGGAAGGCCAGCTGGTCAGCAATCTTAATACCGTCCGATTCTCGTGATATCCAATGTATTTCAATATAATCATTTCGTGGATGTGATGAGTTCCACTTTTTAACTGCCCACCAGGAGTCGCTGTATACTAAAAAATGAGAATTTGAATTTTTAGTATGCATAAACCGGGTTTTAATAATGTCGATTGTTTTTTCTATTGCAACATCTTCGGCCTGAGTGTTGCCGCCAAGTTTACTGGGTAAGTTGGAGCAATAGCGATAATTTTTATTTGGACAGTAGACACCAAAGCTTGATTTTTTGGTGTGGGGATTATAGGAAGCATCAGTGTAAAATATTATCATGGCGGTTTTATATTTTAGGATAAAAAAAAATAATATATTGCTGATAAAAATTGATAAGAGCAGTATTTGAAGAAAGAATCAGAAAAAAAAACAATTATTTAACATTCATTCTTTATATATGCCGACAAAAAAAATTTGAATGATCAAGAATTGAAGCATTTCTTATAAAAAAATATTTAAAATAATGTTAAATAACTGAGTAATTAAGTAAATATTGACTCAACCAAAAAAAAAAAAAAAAGTTGACTTATTTAAGTTCACAATTTCAGTCTGTCAATTACTGAGTTACAACCCCAGAATGTTGTAAGGTTCATCTGTTTCAGTTAGAGCCCAAATTTCTCTTATCATTGTGATTTGAAAATTTTTTCAAATGAAAAAAATTCCGATACATTAGCGATTTTCTAAGGTGGCCTTAATTTTTTCGTAACAAACTTGCGGCTAGATCTCTAAATGTTATTTAACGAAGTAAAGGAGATGCAACGATGGAAAAACCAGCATTGAAAAAGGCTTTACCCACAAAGCCGAAACAGGTCCCTACGCGAATTCAGTACACTGCTAGAACAAGACCCTGTCCAAGCTAATCTCTTTTTTGGCGTGTTTATAGACAGTAGTATGCGTATGAGCGCCAAATAATTATTGTGAGGGTCTTCCAGGGCGTTTAAAAAATGGTTATAATTCTTTGGAGTAAATGATGTGAAGGGTTGGGTATCGTTCTCTTTTCCCAGAGAAGTCCTGGAAATTTGAAAAAAATTGGATATTCTTTAAAGGGCGTCTCATACAGATAGAATTGTATAAAACTTGGCACGGGGCAGTACAAGAGAGACGTTGAGCAATTCAGATCTCTTTCTAGTACAAAGCACAATGCTGGGAATAGGAAGGGAGTAGGTGACTGTATAATCTACATTAATCCGCATATAAGGCTAAATACACAAGAATAAAAACAGATTAAATAAAAGGGCTTCTCTGACTCTATGAATAAGTATGAACAGTTGGCTTCATCATCACTTCCTGAAAGCCTGTTGTCAACAGACATCTTTTTCTTTGATTTTGCCTACTTGCCTCATGCTAAGAGGCCTTTCTATTAATAGTTTACATTGTGATACAATTGTTTCTTGATATTAGTATTATTCACTACAGTGCATTTATAATGTTTTTCAATTGGGAATACGAATATATCTGATTTCTTATCGTACTCTCTTTCCTATTCCGTTGTACATTAGGAACAGGTTTAGAGCGCGACGGGACTATTCCTTCTTTGAGCCAGAAAACCAAGTGAGCCTAGACAGTATCAATGTCGTGGAGACTAACGCTATTGAGTAAACAACCCAAAAAAGAGTAGATTGTGCCATGACGTATTGCCGTCGGCAAGGGGTATAATGACGATTTTTAACCAAATCGCGGGCTAGCTTGTCCGCAACTTTTATCCCTGGCGAATTCCGTGGCTGCCAACAAACCTTAATATTGTCATTTTTTAAATCACTTTTCAAGTTCCACTTTTTCACGGCGCACGTCAAGTCATTATATATAATAAAAAGAGTGCCTTGAGCTTTTGACAGCATGATCCGGGTTTGGACAATTTCAACAGTTCTGTAAATTGCCGTATATTCGGCCTGGAGGCTGTCGCGGAAATTATTGGGTAAATGTGAGCTATACTTGTAATCTTTGTAAGGGCAATAAAGCCCAAAAGTGCACTCTTTGGTTACTGGATTGTAATGAGCATCTGTATAGACTTTGACCATGGTGATTTTTCAAATATGAAGAAAAATGGGGTTTAAAGTAGTTGATAAATTAATGTGTTGTTTGAAGAAGAAAAAAAAAAAAACAGGAAATACAACTGAGCAAAATCAATTGACTATATATACGATACCATAACAATTAAAAAGTTGCGCATTAAAGTATTTATTACACAACATTTTGGAATGGCTTCAATTTATCAAAAACAAAATTTTCAATTTTGATTTTTTATTCAGAAAATAAAATGAATTACTCCACCCACCTTAATAGATTTTTAGTAAGTACGTAAAATGAAATGCCAAAAACCTAGAGCTTGCACTCACTTTTGTCATACATAGCTATACATGGCTGGTTCAGCCGCACCTAAAATTTACGTCGCGCACGGCTACTAGATTACATTGAGCTTTATATACATACAAAAGTGCATGAATATGTAGTGTTGTTTTTGTTATGAGATAAATAAAATTGGTTTTCAGTATTATTAAAAGCTTTCATTACATTTTTAGAGATTATAAATGAAACCTCTAAAGGGATTTTGGTGAGCTGACCCCAGCTAAGGCTTGGCCAAACTACCAGCAAGTCTGTCAGCACTCTGAATACCTGCCGATTCCCTTGCACTCCAAAGAACATGGATATTTTGTGCCGGCAAATGGTCAATTGAATTCCATTTGTCAATTGCTCGCTGAGAGTCGCTATGAACTTCAAAAAGTGCGTTTGGCTGGCCAAAAGGCACCAACTGCTCCTTGACAATCTTCACAGTTTGCTCAATTGCGGCAAATTCAGCCTGCATGCTGTCGTCAAAATTACTGGGGAGATAGGCACAATGGTTATAGTTGGTGGCTGGGCAATGGACACCAAAGGTGGCTTCTCTGGTGTTGGGATTGTAGTGAGCATCCGTGTAGATTTTGGTCATCGTGGCGTTATTTCAGAATATGAATACAGTTTTTTTAAAAATATGTGAAAAAATAAAGATTAAGAGAGCTGGTAAAAAACAAGAGGTAGATAAAAAAAAAAAAGAATTGAGCAAATCAGTCAAATATATATACTTGCCAAAAAAGTTTAAAAAGCCGCAATTGAGATATTCTGTACTAAATTATTTGTGATAATAGAAATACGCAATGATTAAAGTATTGGTCATTCACACGCTTGTGATGATACAAAAATGCAACACTTAAAGCATTGCTCATAAAAAAGATTATAGCAATATGTATCAGGTGCTATTCACCGTGAACTTCAATTCCCTACTAGTTAAGAGAGGTTTTATACCCACGTTAGTCAAATGGGCCTCTGGCATAATAATATACCTCTTGTCTGTTTCAGGCCCATGGGGTTTGTTGCAAATTATATATATATGAAAACCCTCAAAAAAAACTATTTAATAGTTGCAGTATGTTTCAATTTTTTCAGTTTCAACTCAAAACGTATATATTTGTCCAACAAATCTTAGGCAACTGCATTCAACTAGGTCTGGAGAAAAAAAATTCTATTTAGCCTCTTTCATTAAAAAGCGGATTTGGCAAATTGGAATCCGGTGTTAAGAGAGCAAGCTGACAAAAATTAGCAACCTCTTTATCAACATCGGCTATTAATCAGTCCTTTTTTTTTTTTTTTTTTTGGCTATTTACTGGGTCCTGACCCGAACAAAAGTCGCGGATGAATCCACGTGACATTCACATAGCCATATATTTTTGGGCTTTGAATATTGTTATCAGCAAATCGTTGTATAGTAGTAAACTGTGTTTATATCGATACTTTCGTAGCTGCAAAGGGTTGAGTGATATATGCCAATATATTTAAGTGCTTGCATATCATTTGCGCCCCCAGACACAAGTTTTTAGTTTCTCCCTTAGTCGCAAACCTTTTGAGGCGTCTCTGGACAAGAAAGATATTTCTACATGTGGAACCCTTTGACTTTATTTCAAAAAAATTGGCGGAATGAAAAAGTTTTATGGTATTGAAATTTGATCAAATAGTATATATGATATTACCGCCGCTAACGGCTGCCAAAAAGCTCTGAGGCTATGGGTATATTAAGCTTCTTCCAGCTAAGGACCTACTTTCCCTTGATACACGGACTAAGTTCGTGGAAAATTCGGTGCCATCGAAGTAAATAAAATATATAGCGAATGGCGCATTCTCCGCTAAGAGGGTGATTTCTGTTATGTTAATGTCTTTTGTGTATAACTTCTAAATAGTTATAAGGACAATAAACTGATTATATATGTAACGAGGGACGTTTCTGCTTGGTTAGATGAGGGTCTAACAGAAGAAGCTGATTGGATATTAATCTATTAACAAAGAGCAGGCTACCAGGAATAACTATCAAACAATATTAAAATATCATAAGCTAGTCACAGGCTTAGAATAACGTCTGGTAGGGGTTCTTAATCATATAGATAAATAGTTGATGAAAAAAGGAATCCCTGGGAGTACTGCCAGATAATTATGTATTCTAATTAGAGTGGGCCACATAAGTTAGTAGAGACCTGATTGGTCGGTCTGACTACTAAGATCCGGATCGGGAACTAATAGTTATAAGCCGCTCACCAGGTATTAGGTAATGCAAGTCTATGGCGGGCTTGAATGAATAAATGTATGTTACGCTATAGCTGATCATCAGTCTATTATAGGCACCCAAGTTATTGGCCATCAAGACTGGAAAATATGAAATCAATAAATATAATATAAGACAATGGTCGTAGGGCTCGTCAGACCTACTCCGTTACAATATATATAAGGACCTACTCTGATACAAATCGGTTTGTGAATGCTCTTGACGTCGGAATATTGAAGTTATAACTCTAAATCTCTCTTAAACTTCTAGTTGGCCGGTTAGCTTCTATCTTTTTTTAATATACAGCTTTGGCAATTCATTGAAAGATTATCACTTCTTTATCTTATTAATGTAGATCTTACTGTTCATGCTCATTGCTTCTTGCTACGGACCCTTGACCAAAAAAATAGATGTTGCCAAAACAAGGACTATCATATTTTTGTTTTTGAATATAATAACATCTGTAAGCTCACCAATACAAGGACTATCATATTCTTATTTTTGAATATAATAGCATCTGTAAGCTCAAGTTTTGTGATTTTCTGAAATGCCATTTCTTAGCCAATAGAAAAAAAGTAATTAAATTTTAAACATTTGATCAAGCTAAAATGAGAAAAAAACACTTAAGACATTTTACTTCTGGAAAGCTTATAACTGGAAAATAAAAAAATAAAAAAAAAATAACTAAAATTTGTGATATTTTGATATGAAAAAAAAAATACTTATTAAAATATTTAACCTCACAAATAGCTAATATGGCTCCTTCGCCACGTCACTTGGTAAACGATTTGCCCGGAGGTTCAACACTCCAGGTTCATAGCCATTTTGGTTAACTGTAGCAGTTACTTTCTGGCCGCATCGCTGGCTTGCCTATCAGCACCCTGAATACCCGCCGAGTCTCTTGGGCTCCAATTCACTTGGATATTACTTCGACCTGAAGAAGGGTTTGACGCATTCCACCGGTCCACTGCGTGGGTTGAGTCGCTATGGATTTCAAAGCGGGAATTTGGGGCTGCTGAGGCAAACTTGCTATTGACAATTTGGTGGGTTCTGTCAATGGCAGCATATTCGGCCTGGCCACTATTGTGATAGGTATTGGGGAGATGGCCGCTGTGACTATAACCCTTTGATGGGCAGTGGACACCATATGTAGCTTCTTTGGTGTGAGGGTTGTAGTGAGCATCCGTGTAGAACTTGGTCATCTTGGATTTATGTCAAAATATGAAAAAAAAAAGAATACGAAGATTGAAAAGTACTTGTTTCAAAAGATGAAAAAAAATGAAGATATTGAAGATGTTTGGTTGAGTGAAATGGATGGTAAAAAATAATTTAAAAACAAAATTGACAAAACTTAACAAGCTATATATACTTACAAAAGAATTGCTAAAAAAGCAGCAATTAAAGCAATTTTCATTAAATATTTGTGATAATACAAGCACTTGACGTTAAAATATTGCTCATTGAAGTTTTTACAATACTATAGACACACAATAATTGAAACATTGATCATTCAAGCACTTGTGAGAATACTAACCCGCAAAACTCAAAGCATTTTGCTTATTAAAATACTTGCAGTAATCCCCATTGGCTGCTACTCAAAGGAGTCTCAGGCGCCTGGAATTTGACCACTCCGGACAATAGATGGTTTACAAATCACCACAGACCCGGAGTTCTCCCTTGCAATCCAACTCAGAGACTACAAAAGATCAAGTAAAAATAAAAATAATTTTTTGCAAATTTTATATCTGTTATTTTAGTCTACAATTTATTAAATTAACTGGCTTTAAGTAACTGCTACGGTTGTGTTTAGATATGAAATATCTATCTATAGTATCTTTCCGTAAGAAGTGACTTGTAAAATAATCCAGATAATATCTGGCGCATTGCTAATCTCCTATAATACTAATCGAATTGCTATTATATAGATGAAAAAAAAATACAATGAATACCATAGTAAAAACTAGCAGATTTAATAAGCTTTTCAATAGCATATTTACTTGTCAAACAATAAACTTTTTTTTTTTTAAGTTGTTGCTGTTTGAAATATTGGGAAATGGGAAAAAACACCTTAATTTTTCAGATTGGATATTATATAAATACAATTAGTTTACTGTCCTTATAACTATTTGTGAGTTATAATCACAAAAAAGACATTAATACATACAAAAATACCCCTTTTCAGCGGGGAATACGTTATTCACTATCTATATTTTATTCACTTTGACGGTTCCAAATTTTTTACGAGCTTTGTCCGTGTGTTCAAGAGAAACCCAATGTAATTGTCACTACAGTGTGCAAAGATGAGCGGGAGGGCATGCCAGTGAAACCTTGGCAAAGCTAGCTGTTAAGCTGATCATCAATTGAGAAAGTGCTGTGACAAATCAAGAAACTTGACCACCGCTTCAATGCCCTTTTTGGTATCAAGCAAAACACTGATGTCAAGCCCCGAAGACTGAATATTAATACTGACTAATGCTTGATCTCCATTTGAACAGCCTGACTTATTACGGCTAGGTAGTTTGTGTTAATCCGATATATATAATATAGGTAGATATTAATAGGAGTAAAACTTTATAGTGTGATGACAATAAGAAATCTCGCAAAGCTTTACAAAAGCTGAAAACAGCACTCTGTATGTGGCTTTGCGCAATAAATGGCAATTGGATCACGGGATACTAGGCAAAACCCCGCCAATTTTACCCCCACCATTCAAAAAGAATTGTATGGAGGTAAATATTTCTAATTCATTGAAATCCTTCAGGAGTATAGTGTCTCGTCATACTTTGAGCAAACCTATTTCCAGTTTTGCATGGATCAAAGAGAAAGCGTTCTTGGAAAATATCTTTTTTTCAGATGAGTTGCATCAATGAAGGAGATTGTTATTGCGAGTGTGGTCAACTGGAAACAGTTGAACAAGTTTTTAAAGAATTCTTTACACCCTGCAGAGCGAAATTTCTTGAGAAAAGCTTTTCTGGAGCTTGATTCTAGGGTTCTTCTTGATACCAAAAAGGGTCTTGAAGCGATAGTCAAGTTTCTAGATTCATTACCGCAGCTTCTTTGCTGAAAGGTTCGCTTGATTAGAGCAGCTTGTTAAAGCGGTATTGAATGTCAATCTCTGGTATTGAACTACTGTGAGTTTTGTATTGTAGGTTTCCCTTAACACATAAGATTATTTATGGAGAATTTGGCGCTATCGAATGTTTGAGTTTGAAATACGCACTGATACCGCTACTTTGTCAGTTTCATAGAGACTAATGGGTTTTGAAATTTATTATACCTTTTTTGCATGTCATTTTAGTTGTAATTATATTTATAACTTTTTGACGTAAGGACAATACAACTAATTATCTCTCTATCTATCTAAAATAAAACTTATCTGCACTGAATGTGGTTTGGCTTCTTTTGTGGACAGGATTTTAGATTGATAGCAGCCGCCAGAGCAGGTTCAGGAAACATTGGGCATAGCATCCCAGATTGTTAACCCCGCAGAGAAAAAAAAAACCACGAGAAAGATTGAAAAATGAAAATGATAGTTTATCGCCAACGTTGTCGTTTATCACTGCATGATACAAGCACCATTAAAGAGGGGGTGCTTTAGCCAGTGCTAAACACATATATATGCAATCGATAGTGCAGGGTCTCGTAATCTTATCAACTACGGGTCAACGGAAATTTAAACTGTTTTTTTGATATACTGAATTTCTCTCCACCAGCGTTTTTATAATTTTATTTTGGTAGTGTTCTCACCAATCGTACTATTAAACCCCTTGATAACCATACCTTGTAAATAAATGAATAAAAATTAATAATGATAATAATAAAAAGAAAAACAAGTAACAAAACCCAAAACAATAAAAACCAATCGTCGAGAAATAGACAATAAAAATTAATGCAAGTTGAAGTGCACGTATCTTTTATCTCTGTACCTTCTTTCTCTCATTTTGGCTATACCGTCTAAGCCCGTTATATTTTCACGCAGACTCTGGGGTGGCTAATGGTGCAAGCAAACAGATGCTTGAGAGAAAAAACTTTATTTTTGAGTGAGTGTCGGAGCTGGCCGACAAAACTAAATTAGATTTAGCCTATCACTTAACATATACGCTGGGCCTCAGAAGCCGTTGAAAAGAGCCTGGATAACAAAACAAGCCGTATCAATTGAACTGCTATTATATAAACAAAAACTATAGATTGGTGGAATTATTATTTTTATTTTTTTTTTCGCTGGTGCTTATTTTGTTGTTTATTTTAATACCAAGGCCTTCTTTTTTTTTTTAGTACAATGAAAACCTGTTCTAGGTCGTTTTGTTTTCGGCCTATTCCGGCGTGCAACAATATCTATAACGAACGCTTGCTAACCAAACGATTGAAAAAAGAAAAAAAAGAAAAAAGGGCATCGGTTCTCGCGAACCTGCTAAACTAGACTCTTTTTTAGGCACGGGCTGCAGCAGCAAAAAGGGTAAGCACTTTTGGCCAGTAACGTGCCCGTTGTCAGAAAACTGAACTACAGGTGGCTATATTTTACAAAATATATAGTGTCTATATGTGGTTTAAATTTATATTCTATATAAACCTATAGCTAATAATTTCCTGGCGAATTCAGAGCTTCTGCTGTTATTAATAATAAATCTATTTATTTGTTCTAATACCAAAGCATTATTAAAATCAAAGATCGCAGAACGATGCTCCCAAAACACTTTTTACAACAGAAACCCCCGAGGGTCCTACAAACAAACAAAAAAAAAAAAAAAGAATTTCCTATTTTTAAAAAGATTGCTGCGTAGACGTGCATAAAGTTGCTCTTTCATCGCAACTATACAACGCTCTTAAGGTCAATAGTTACATTGCTGTCTTGTATATATAAATAATTAAATAAGTAAATTCCTCCGGTTTTTTTCGCGCAATTCCGACGGACCAATGAGGCAAGCTAGTGATACAAGCCGCATGTCACGTGTAGGTCCAAAACTTTAGATTTACGGAGGTTTATCCTCGGAACTTTCCAAATGCCAAAAAAAAAAAGAGTCGTAATCGAGGAACGACCGCTGATTCGTCAGCTGCCAAAAAGAAAAAAAAACCACAGCGTTTTAATTCCATTTAATTCCATAGAGGGAAAAGCCAAAACATTCATGGTGATTCTGGTTATTGCATAAACCCTGTTCTTGTAAAATATATATTCATGGTTGTGACTATTGGCTTTGGTAATGCAATATCAGTAAACCAAAAGATTATCTGTGCTACGGTGTGTCTTATGGGTTGCTAAAATGGCCAAACCTGTTATCCTGCTAATAATGAAATTAATTCTTTATAACTATTTTGTTTAATATTACAGTTTTAGATTCCAAGCATTTGACGGATAGCTGCTGAAGAAAAGAGAAAGGCAAAAAAAAAAAAAAAAGATAATAGACACATGCGTAGTGTCAAACGGTAGACCCTCCTTCCCCGACGGCCCTTAATTTTTTGGCTGGGAGGTATGAAACAAAGTAGGTGACAAAAATTTATTATTATTATTATTATTATTATTATTATTATTATTATTATTATTATTATTCAGTAGTAAGAATACACTCGGAAAAGCTAGGAAAAAACGGTCATTTAAAATGAATGCCTATTGTAGTGAGTGAATCAGAAACTTATACCAAAAATGTCGACATGGTCATAGCGAATATGGTCTCCTTAGACTACAAGTAGATCTTATCAAGTTTGATGCTGACTTGGCTATCATAAACATTCAAATACTTGTGAATACATTTTTGCAATGTCATTATGATTATTATTATTATTATTATTATTATTATTATTATTATTATTATTATTATTATTATTATCGAGACCTTTTTTAAGCCAGTATTGGTTTAGTGTGGAAAAAAAAAAGAGGCCTCGGCCAAGTCCGGTTTGGGGAGAAAAACAAAAAGGTCTCGCTCTGGCTAGCTTTTAACGATACTTACAGGCGGTACTTGGATTCTCAGCCAAAAAAAAAAAAAAAAAAAAAAAAGAGGACCAAGTCTTAACCTTCCGGGTTCAGAGCAGTGTGCTTTTAACAAGAGGCATGGCGATATGAGTCAACAGTACCTGTTGCTGTTGTTGATCGTAATCGAAACGGGAGGTTCTGTTAAATGAAGTGTGTGGGAAAAGGCCCATTGCAAACAGTTATCTATACCAGTTCCAACTGCACCAATGGTGCGTACCGACTAAGCCGCGTATAACGAGGGTCCCGACAAGCGACGTGGTTCATAATATGTCTGCTATTTTAGAAGAGAGAGAAAAAAGAAAAAGAAAAAAAAAAAAATTAAACCTTATAAAAATTGCCCAGTGGTGATTGGTTAAAGCCGTGAAGTTTTATCAATGATAAGCGTTGTTAAGATGGAACAGTTTGACAAGCACAAAAGTCCCAAAGAAACTAAAAAAAAAAAAAAAAAAAAAAA